>JAJHUR010095683.1:0-15474 GCA_027495735.1 Lutjanus campechanus | reverse complement strand
CCACTTCATGTGTTAAACACGCTTTTGGATAAACACCTTTTATGTATGTTATTGTATTTAATATGTATACACATAAAGAGAGACTGTAGTATATTATTTTCTCTCTTCTTTAAGTGAGTGCCCTCCATGTTCTTGGTGGGTGGGTTGATAAGTTGTTTGTTGTGTGTGTAAAAAAAAAAAGAAATATTAGTCTAAGTACATGATTACTGTACTTTGTACTTGCCAACATTTGCAAATAGAAACAGTTTTGGGGAAAAAACACCTTTTACATAAGTTTTTTTTTTTTTTTTAGCTTTGCTTTTATTTGTAAGAGCTGGGTACTTCACATTATTTTTGCTGGTGTACGACTAATGGCTCCTTCTACTTCTACTGAAGTCCAAGTCCAGGCAGAGGTCAGAGTTCAGATGTGCTCAACCAGGAAAACAGTCCTAGAAACACTGCCAGCTGCACTGAAATGTGGAAGTTATTATTGTGGCTTGACGATAAACAATAAAATTGCGATTTGTTCTTATGTCTTCAGTAGGAACCAGTGGGCTTTGAGTTTAGAACAATAGACAAGAGAGGGGAGACTAACACATGGTTTGTTTTGGTCTCTTCATCAAGATTGATTGTACAAAGTTTTCAGTGTAAAGATTATAATTAAAATGTATTGAGTGTCAGTTTTTCTTCAAGCAAACACTTAATTTAGTTTTGTTCTAATAGTAAGTTAACTATTGTTGTTTGAGTTTTATTTTGGTAGTAAGACTTTGGTTCCTGTGTCTTCCTGCAGACTGCAGCGCATCAGGAAGTGTTGCAACTCTGTCTCCTCCTCTTGTTTCTGCTGGCAGAACTGACACAGTCTGTTTTCTGTTTTGTTGCCAGGTTGGTCTCAGAGGCCTCAACTGTCTTCACTCACTCTGTATTTATTTTGTGTCTTTTTAAGTTTCTGGTTGCTCTGATTTGGTTGATTTGTAAGGTGCATTACACTCATATCACACCTTATCTAAAGTGGGCTGCATTTATAAAGCACCTTTCTAGGCTTCAGATCACTCAAAGAGCTGCACATCATGTCAACATTTACTCAGTGTCACACAGTGGTGAAAAGTCATTAAGCACGTTTACTCAAGTACTGCTCTTAAGCACAAAGTACTTTATTTTACCTGAGTATTTCCATTTTATTCTACTTTATATTGCTACTGTCTACACCTGCTACATCTCACAGGTAATTATTGTGCTTCTTATTCCACTAAATTTGTCCACTAAATTTGTCTGACAGCTTTAGTTACCAGTTATTTTTCACATTAGTCAAAACCATGTATCCCCAAATTTGGTTTACATCTTATAGAATATGATCCATTACTGTGGACTAAACAAGCAAAAAGTGTTTAAAATGAGTTCAACCTAACATGTAGAAACAAGAAAGTCTGCAGGACACAAACACATCTCTGACAAGATAATTACTCTCACATTCATCTGTAATAATGAAAGCAGTCACCCCGTCAGTAATATAAGCAAATGAGAACACTTAAATACTTCAAAACTGAACTTCAATTCAGAGTTTTAGAGATGAATGTCCACCTCTGGAGCAGCAGGCAGCTGTCCACAGACTCCAAACACTCAGGAGACCTCACGGTTATCCATGGCGGCGGTTTCAAACTTTGTGGCTGTTTGTTCATATAAACCACAAAAACACAACAGAAACTGAATGGGATGGCCCTGAAGTGTCGTTCACATTTTAACCTCATCTTAAAAGATGCTCTCTCCAACAAAAACAACAGCATCCGTCATTTAAGCAAAGGACCAGAAACATTTGCTCATGTCCAAGTGACAAAACCGCAGGAATTATAACTCCTGTTGTTCAGTTGGAAGCAAAAGAGGAAGTGATGCTGTTTGAGAGCCACAAAGGAAGATTATGGAGGATCATTAAAATATTTGACTGCTGTTTGTTTCCTGGTTCCAACTGACAACCAAGAAAATGTCATGTAAGTAAAAGTCTGTAAGTATAATAAGGAAAACATACTTACCAACTGAGATAATTCAATATGTATCAATACAATTCATCTTAGAAATTTTAGAATAGCAACGATTCGGTACAACATGATACAGCCCTGCCACAATACAATATATGATGCAATGCATGAATCTTTAGATTTTGATTCTATTAATGATATATTTGTAAGGTACTTTTAATTGCAAGAAGTAATCCTGATAGTTTTACTAAATCCGGTGACAGGAGAGACAGAGAGAAAGAGACATTACAGTGGTGAGAACATTTTATTAGGGATCTCATTTGTAAATGAGATACTGTAGCCTAAATGAGAATCTGTGAACAAACTTTAAAACTGTTTAAAATGCATTTTGGCTGTAAGGTGATATTCTGCTCTGTTTCATATGAAGAGTGTGGTGGTTTTGATTGAATTTGACTGTGTACAGGAAGTGGGGGGTGGAGGAGCAGTGATGTGTGTTACCTGCTTTTCCAGTGACATGACGTCTCTGTGGGTCAGATTTGTGGCTCTGTACTCTGCTGTCTGACACGATTTACATAAATAAGTTGCAGGAGTGTTTCTCACCTTTCTTATGAACCCCTAACTTATTCTAGACTTGCAGGTTATTAGATTTTGGTGGTGTGGCACGGTGCAACGTCAGTTCTTTCACTGTCTGCTTTGAGGAAGTGAAGAGGAGACACAGGAGGTATGAGTCGATTTATATTTTTTATTAATAATCTAAAGGTAACTAGAAGCTGATGTTGTCAAATAAATGTGGTGAACTAAAAACTGTAAATTTTCCTCCAACATGGAGTGGAGTAGAAGAAATGTGTAACATGAAATGGAAACACTCAAGTGCCTCAAAACTGGACAAAAGTACAATACTTGAGCATTAAATTACTGGGGAGATTCAAGTGTGTGATCGGGGCTTTTGGTGTCAAAGTTCACATCACTGATAAGAGATAAAAGGAGAGTGTGGCTGAATCAGAGAGAGATAAGGGGAGGTTCTTTACACAGATGTGAAACTTATACGTGGCTGTCCAGGAAGTGATAGGAGCAGAGGTGCAGCCAGTTCAGGAGGACAACAGACAGATAAACACTTCACACAGCGAGAAGGACACACAGACGCTTCTGTAGAGATTCTGGTCAGCAGTGTGAGGATGAAGATGAAGCTCCTTTATGTTCCAACATTGATGGCAGTGATGTCTGCATTGGTCGTCATAAACTCTGATGAAAAAATAAAACCTGCTGATGGGCCTACAACAACAGGTGCATGCACACACACACACGGGCACACAAGAATTATTTAAGAGTAATATAGAAGTAGTAGTAATAAAGAAATATATCAAATGACTTCCTGGTTAAAGCTGCAGTAGGTAGAAAGTCTAAAAATGGTTGATTGTTGAGTCTCATATGAGTTAAGTTTTGTTTTCTCCGTCCTAAGCCCCTCCTGCCAGGCGAGCAGCACACACTTCATGAGTGCACACAACAGTTTACTGAGGCAATTGTGAGCGAGTGGACCGACAGACATTAACTGTGTGCACTAAAGCAGATACCTGAGAGTACAAACAGCAACAGAGAAGTGAAACTACATTTAAAAACATAAAGATTCATGAAACGAAGTACTGAGAGCTGAATACAAAGAGACACAGCACTTGCTTGTTCAAGGGGTGGAAAAGGAGACTGGCTGTGGTTGGCGAGATGTCACTGCAGCCCGCTTGGGGGCGAGTCAAGGTCGTTTTGCCCCCACTCCAAAGTGGGTCTATCTCGGCACAGCTCAGTGCAGCTCGGCGTGATAAAAGTGATAATGGAGATGGAAATCAGCACATCATTTGACTCAGTGCAGCCAAAAACACCAGTGTCAAAGTCCCCCCCCCATCTCTTTACTCTGACAAGGTGACTTTCAAATACTTTGTCTTCCGGTCAGCAGGCAACATAGACACACATGAACATAGAGATCTTAGTGTAAACGGCTGTAGTCTGGCCATGCCGCAGGTCCACGACTTCTTCGTGGATTGCTGCTGCAGAGGGCTGAGAAGCAGGAGTGACAGTAAATCCTCTTTTTAATCCCAAAAGTTTGAAAAATACACTCTGAGCTCCATTCTGCCACCGACCCTCTCCTGCAGAGCTCCCCAGCTCTGAGCAGCTCTCTGTTGGTTCTGTATCTCAGCTTCGCCCATTCCTCTTGGCCCTCAGCAAAAGCCCCGCAATATGTGAATGAATACAACTGAAGGTGAGGTCATACTAACTCAGTGTTTCCAAAACTTTTTTTCTTGGGATCCACTTTTTAAAAATGACAAGACATTGCGACCCAAACAACAATAGACCTTATTAATACCCTTTATTGAAAACATAATAATACACATGTTAAATATTTTAGAATTGAGACATGAATGCAGTCAGGCTGAGTTAACTCATTGTTTTTATTTCCTCACATCAGAAAAACAATATAGGACACTTCAGCCTACTTCTTGAATGAGACAAAATAGTGTATTTAGGCAGAATCAGGCTCTTGTATTTTCCTTTCATCAGTCAAACAATATTAATTCCTGTACTGCAGATATAAATCCTATATCTTTTATTTATTTGGTGACCCAAATAAAATCTCTTCTCACCCACCTGTGGGTCACAACCCAGTCTCCAGGAATGACTGATGTAGCTTATTGTACAGTATAGTATAAACGTGAGAATCATGATTAAAAATGAGCCCATAAAAACCCTAAATATTTATCAGATGCATGAATAAAAATAAGATTTTCTATTATGCTGACAACTTGTTTGTGTGGTATCTCTTCTTTCTTTCTCCAGAACCTCCAGTACTAAATTTAAATGGGAAGATGTTCACTTTGTCTCGCAGTAGAGGGGGAATATCTTTATATGACCCATCTTATTTTTCTCCCCGATCCACCACCACCAAACCTCACAAACCTATTACAGGTGAGTACATTCACAAACTACATAACCAAACAGAAACACAGATGTGAGGCAGTGGTTCCCAGACTCATAGCTTTTAGAGTCTGAAAAACAAACTAAACTCATAAAAAGGCAAGAAAATCTTTATACACCAGTTGTTCTTCATAAAATTCAAGTTTCTCTCTTTTATGTAACTAAGACAAGCTTGTCCTTAAAACACACTTCAAACTCAAGAAACAAAGTTAACTCACTAAACAGCCTATACTACGAAGGAAGCTCAACACAGCCAGGCTTTCTTTGCATGATCTGGATTGACAAAGCCTAAAACCGCAGTCAGAGATAACTGGTATCACAACGGTGGTTATGAACTTGCTTTGTTAACCCAGGCTCTCGTCTTCAGACTCTGTGCGCCTCACATAGAAAGGGGCGTTTGTTGCGTCATTTGACTCTTCTTCCGCAAAAAGTGAAGCAATCATGGAAAGAAAAAAAAACAGTGAAGCAATCATGGAAAGAAAAGAAAAAAAGTGAAGCGATCGCGAGCCGAACACTTCAGCCAAACTGATCAAGTTGTTATAATTAAGAGCTGTGGACAATATGCAAAAAGCAACACTGTTGCTGCAAATAAAGCAGGAGAAGAAGAATTCTGTCAGAAAATTACTGATCCACTAAATGCGATCTTAATGCTGCCGTTTATTTCTAACATAAAAACTGCACATTAAACAATAAAACTTCATACAGCAGATGTAAACATGACGCTGTCAGTCTGACACTGTCCCATGATGACAAGAGACGTGGAGATCACTGAAGTTTTTGACCAAACCAACGTAAAATGAGTGTAACAGATTTAGGGTTTTCCCTGATAAATGATGATGAATTTTCTAATCAGTGTTCTGAGCTGTAATATCAGCAATGCAAAACAGACAACAGTAAAAAGTATTCAAAGTGTCTGTAGTTGCTTCATCATCAGTGTGTTGTTTATATATGATCTGGAGCAAACGGAAAAAATAACTCCGCATCACCAAACGGAGGTTACCATGACAGCGTTTGTGCTGCTGTGACGCAGATTTCTACATTATACGGATTCGTTCGGTGATGTTACGAACATACAGCTCAGCAACTTTTCATTTTTAACGTCTTCTCTCAGTTTATAATATGTATCGCTCATGAACAGCCTTAATTAGTTAAAGAGCGGCGCTTTTTACAGCTGATTTAATCTGAAACACAGAACATAAGCAGGTTACATAAGTATATAGGTCTAAGTGTGTAAAAAGATGATCAGATTTCTAATCTAGCCGTTTCTAATCTCATACAAATTATGCACAAATTCTACTACTACTACTACTACTACTACTACTACTAATAATAATAATAATAATAATAATAGGCTAATGACAACAATACCAGTAGCTTACACAGGTTACACTTTGAAAGAATCATAAAGCCACACAGATTACATTTTGTATCAACATAATAATTATATTTTATTTAAAAATGTCTCTGTCTCTGCAAAATGCTCCTACTGGATACATCTGCAAAATATTTACTGTAACATTTGTCCAGTCCTGGCAACTAAAACACGATTTTCATGGTTATGTTCAGACCAATACAGCACTTAAGCATCAAAGACGATGGATTATTATTGCACAGGTCTGTCGCTATTGGTTAGATTATATAATCTATATTTGTTTTTTGATTTTAGGGTTCATGTGTTTGTTTTGTACTTAAAGGGACAGTTCACCTTAAAAATTTAAAAATATGTATTTTTACCCTGCCCTGTACTGCTTTTTATCCATCTAGATTTTCTTGGTGTGAGTTGCAGAGTTCTGAAGATATCAGCAATAGAGATGTCTGCCTTCTATCCAATATAATGGGGCAAAATGGCACTTGTGGTGCTTAAAGCACCAAAAAAAATACATTTTAAAAATTCAAAACCCAGGTCTCTTTCCAAAAATCATGACCAGTTACTCAAGATAAACAACAAATGCTGCTGCCAGAGTGTAGTTATAAGAGTTGTAGGTAAATTAGGCTATATAGAATATCCACAGATTTGATTTATTTATTTATATAATTTATATTTTGTTTTTTGCTGACTGTGAGGTGTTCTATCGTATTTTCTATTGTTTATTTTACTTCTCAATTTGGCATTATAATCTCCTGTAAACTGTTTCTAGTACAGAGAAAGAAAATGTGTGTTTTTGATTTGGGGGTGAACTGTCCCTTTAATTTTGTCTATTAAATTTGTTCATCAACCCTCCACATGTGAAAACTGCAGGTGTGTCCGTGTGTCTGCGCTACATCACCGACAATCCATATTACAACCACTACACAATCTTCACACTCAGTCGATCCTATCTGACGCTGCAAGTCAGAGACCCTGGTTCTTATAAACTGCCCTTTAGCGGGAGCAGTAACGACCTGTCCTTACGGCCTAACATAAAGTTTTGGCCAAACATCGGACAGGACATCTGGAACAGAGTCTGTCTCACCGTGGACTCCATGAAGAACGTGGCCCAGATGTTTAGCGGCTCGAGCATGAGCGTCAGGAAGAAGCTGCCGTATCAGGTGAGGACAGAGTGGAGAGCAATGAAGCAAACTTGTTTAGTGTTACTTGTTTTTGTTTTTGTTGGTATAGCCTGATGATCAGACTGAATTTTATTTGAGGAGCTTAAAAAAATGTGCAGTTTGTGGAATTTTTTTTTTTTTCTTTCAATTTTAATCTTCATCATCGTCTCTAACATCATCTCTCTGCTGTTTGTGTGTGTGTGTGTGTGTGTGTGTGTGTGTGTGTGTGTGTGTGTGTGTGTGTGTGTGTGTGTGTTCAGTACGTGTGGTCAGGTGAGCCTGTGATTGAGTTTCCAGGTTTTGATGGTCAAGTGACGGACGTCCAGGTGTGGGATTATCCTCTCAGCTACAGAGAAATCCTCAACTACATGTCCAGCTGTGTCTACGGGTACGTATATGTGTGTAGGCCTACAATCGTCTTTTCTTCGTCTCTTGAGAAATAAACAAGATACTTATTTTGATCTTATTGAAGTCTCATCTGTTGCTCCTGAACCACCCTTAGGAGAACAAAAAGGAAAAGCAGGAGATCTTTTGCTGAGCCCATAGATTTCTCAGAGGTTTCTTCTTGACTACTGTACAGAGCAACGAGAATTTAATCTGACCCTGAAACAAATTTAAGATTTCATTTAAGACAACCGAGTTTTCTTTTAAATCTCACTGTTATCTCAAGAGCTCCTATTGGTATTAAATCTGACTCACTTATGTTTAGGAGCCAGAAGCTAGATAAAAATTATATCATATTTTGAACTTTTCCTTTCCTCTGAATCATGCTGCAACATTCTCCTAAATTGTCTTTTTAGTCTTGAGTCTATTTTCTCCTAATTTTCTGTTAAGAGAACAAAATAAGAGAAATGTACCAAACATTCACAGTTGGAAAGACGCCATTATAAAAGGCTGTAAGAGGAAGAGCTGAGAATAAGAACTGAAATAAGGGAATGTATGAGTTAAAAAATTAGGCATAGGGTTAAATTTTGATTTATTACTTGGTTTTTTGTGTGGTAACTTGTCTGATAACTTTATTTTACATTATGTCATTTATAGGCTCCATAGACATCATCAACTTACTTGTTGTTTTGTCCGACCAATATTCTAAAATCCCTTAAAGCAACACTAAGTAACTTTTCAACCTTCATAAAATATTTTCATAACTTTTGTGATGATATGTCGACTTACAACTAGTTGAATGACACCTCTGTCATGGCCCGAGGGGGTCTGTATCGCTTTCACCGGCACTAAGCAACTTTGAGGAGGGTGGCAGGAACCCTGCCACACAAAACAACTACAAATGTGCTGACTGCTTTACGGCATACGTCACTCCCCCCTTTCCCCATTCGTTATAAAGATGGAAGTCGATGCGACCGCTTACGCGCAACTACTGCTAAGATGGCAGAAGGTCCAAAACAAGAAAAGAAAAGAAAAGTTTTGTCTGAGGAGATAAAAAAAAAGAAAAGGGAGGCTACCCGGATAAAAGGACAGTCAAGGATCAACATTGGCCCGGCTTTCACTCGCTGGCGTGAGCTCAATGACGAGGAGGGATTTCCGATCGATGCTGCCTTGGCTCTGTTCCTGCTGGACTAGTAAGTAGCTTTCGATGCTCAAATCAAAATGCTAATGCTAATGTTAGCTATCGGAAATTTGCGTGGTAGCAATAGATATCCACCAGCTTGACAGTTCACACAAAAGTAAAGAAAAAGCAATGCGATGACTGCAAACCGCAAATATAAAGTTTGAGTAAAATACAGTATGTAGGTTCCTACTGTGGAAAGATCAGTCTGAATCATACTGAATCTGTACTGTATATTCGTGCAAATTGTGCAGGGGTGACATTCAGGCAATGCGGCACCTTCCTGCCAGGATCTGTACGTGTTTTTACTGTGAAATTATCAAACATAGCCTAACATTTTATTTATCTGTTTCAAGGCTCTAAACTCGTCAGCACGTCAGTCGCTGACGAGTCGGGTGAGGGGGGGGATACGGTACAAAACCAGTTAAACGTTTCTTATTTTCAACATCGTCATATGACATTGTTTCGCCACAATTAGATTCATTACCTCGTCGCTATTCATCCTTCACACAGCCACTGGAAACAGAAATGTAGTTCAATCCAACTGCAGGCGACCGGGAGATCAGGATTTTACGATGCTATGCGCTGGTCCTCATGGGAAATGCGGTCTTCCTTCAGGCAAAACACTACCGCTTTTGTCCACTGGCGCCGCCAAAATCGACCAAAACTGAAAGTTCTTTAGTACTGCTTTAAATACTTTATGACAGTCACATAGTTTAGTTTTTCTTTATTGGTCTTCGTTTTGTTTGTTTTGTATCCTGAAGTCCCCATTTATAGATAGATAGATAGATAGATAGATAGATAGATAGACCAGGCCTTTTCCACAAATTTTGCCAGAGCAAAAACGTTGTTTTCAAACAACCAGCCCAAAATCTCAGCTTCATGTTTCCAAAATAAATCAGGATTTTTTTAACTGAATCGATTCAAAAAGAGAATTCCTTAAATCACAGTATAAAGGACAATAAAAAACAAAATGAAATTCATCTTCCACACTCTGGAGATCACAAAATTCACACAAACGTAAATGTTCAGGTATACCTTTAAATAGACCCACATCTACTGCCCCATTTATAAACCATAAACCTTTAAATGTCCCTATTAAATAGTATAAATTCACTCTTGTACATATCATATTGTATGTCGTTATCATTATCGTCATTATAGTATTTCTAAACTTTTTAGACTTTTACATCCATCATTTGACAATATAATTGTGTTTTTAGGTCGTGCAGTGGCTCCGCCCTCTCCTGGTCCCACATCAGCTACTCTCCCAAAGGAGAACCACTATTGGAGGACACCTATGAGAGGCAGGCAAAACAGCCAATCAGCAGCAGGAGAGGAGGGCGTCGACCAAAGGGAGAGAAGAAGAAGACCAGAGAGTTTGTCAATGGTGGAGAAAGTACCAAGAAAAAGAGACAACAGCTTTAATTAAACATACAAGGGCATACATGTGAAAAGTTGTATCCCCTGTCCTTCATTTACCAAAACAAAATTCACAGCAATCGATCAATTAACAATCAATAATTAATATTATATAAAATCCCAAGCATTAGTCTACTGATTTATGTGATTATGCATCCAGCTGCTTGACCACCTCTGATCACATGATCTGAACCTTCTTGAACTGCACTTGATGGTTTTTTTTTAATGAATTTCCCAAATGATGATGCCTTTTTGTGCTGTTTTTTAAAAATTAATATTTCTTATGATTCTTGTGTTTTATGTTATATTCACTATCAAGACCACAACACATGTTCATCATAAAAGTGTTTTATTTGGACTGGCAGTGAGCACTGGGAATAATGGGATGATGAAGGTGGAGGAATGGAATCTAACAGGAATATTTATTACCATTTTGAAATCAAATGTCGCTATTAGATGAATATCTGGAAGCCATTATTTAAAAAATTTTGCTCACACAATGTGAAAACTATTTGACAGGATGTCGATCATAGTGAGAAATGTCTCAAGAGCTGCTCCTGAAGGGGACACCAGAGGTGCCGCCCACAGTATGTGCAGTATTTTTTACCCTTCCTCTCTTTCCTTGTCTGTGTCTGTGAGTTATTGTAAAACCTGAAGCAGTTTCTTAGTCTGTATGAATGTCAAGCTTTTTGCACTAATGCTTCCAATAAAAATACATGAAACTTATTGAGACATTGTCCCTGAAAACTCTTAAGTACAGTCACAAAGTATTTGTACTTAGTTACTTCCCAGCTCTGAACTGAAGGATGTAAAGAGGCACTGGGCTGGCAGTGGCGTGAGGTTGGAAGTCTCTGATGCAGGTGACCCAGATGGACCCAGTCTTGACTGGAGCAATAGGAGCGATAAAGTGGATGTGATCTGAGCCTGTGAGAGGTAATGGTGATGCTTTGTTAATGGAAGGTAATCAAATGCTTTGTAGATGCTCGTGTCTTCTTTGAAGGTGTAGTACAGGACAAGTGTGGTCTGGAAAGTGCTAACTGGCTAACAGTGAAGGTGGAGATTATCATAGGAGAAGGTCATCATAGGCAGTAGGGGTGTCAAAATTAATCGTTTTTAAGATGCATCGCGATTCGGACGTGGACGATTCTGTATCGATGCAGTGACAGGACATAATCGATTATAACAGAGAGACATTCCTTCTTAATTTTCCGGCAGCGGCTGGACAATAAAGTTCTAAAATTCAAAATAACTTCCTGCTCGCAACGAGCGACCAGCGTCGTAGCAACAACTGCAGAAGTGTTTGTTTTGTTTTTGAGCACTGTCAGAGGTGCTCTGCCTTAAGTTGAGTTAAGCTAAATGGAATAAAAAAGGCCGAGACGAGAGGATAAGCTCCACCTGAAACCAAAACGACCAGCAGCAGAGGGAGGGGGAGAGAGAGCGTGTGAGTACGGACAGATGCGCCGACTTGATATAAAAACTTTTTATGATCATGAAACATAATATTACTGAACACTTCTGTGGAGTTTTTTTTTGTTTTGTTTTTTGCTCCAGGTCCGGTTTGTTTTTAAATACTTAATTACTCCCCGTAGATTATTCATAAGAGAGAGAGCAGAGAGGAGGGAGGGGGAGCGTATGTGAAGTGCTGACTGATATGAAACTTTTTTGATGATATATCCTGATGTTACTGAACAGTTCCCTGACTAAAATATCTGTCTCAGTAACAGACAGACAGACGTCACTTCACTGCATTATTATAAATCATTGAACTGTTCAGACTCTGTCTCTCCCTCTTCATCTCCTCGGTGTGTGTCCGTGTGCAGTTTGCTGTCTGCTGTGGTCTAAAACATCCTCACTGATGTTAACTAGATGACACTGATGTAAATTCTGCTTTCTTAATACAAAAACATGAATATCGAGCACAGTTTAATCTGTTTAGTGAAAAGGGTTGATGATCTTTTTTCTTTCAGAGGACAATATTTTTATTAAAGAAATAAACTATAATTAATAGTAATACTAAATAAATAAACAGATGCATATAAATGAAGCCTGCAGTGTGTTTTGGCATTGAAGACTTTTATGTCATGTTCTAAAGTACTTTAGGAACAATAAAAGAGAGTTCATATTTATCTGACTGCTTGTATTCACTGATAGAAAAAGTAGACATACGCAGTAATATAAAAAATTGAGGATGCACTGCATCGTGATGCATCATTAATCGTTGACTGGATAATCGTAATCGAATCGAATCGTGAGACCAGTGAAGATGCGCAGCCCTAATAGGCAGCTGGACTTTGGTTCTTGAAGACGTTTCGCCTCTCATCCAACAGGCTTCTTCAGTTCTAACTGACCAGTGGGGAGTTCCAGGTATTTAACCTCTGTGGGGTCATTAACACAGTCAGAGGTATGTGAGTCACATACCAGTTGCTACGATAACCCTTAGCGAAGGCTAGCAGTGAATGACTGATGTTAAAGGTCTTCTCAGGGTTTGTGACAGGAGATCTGGAAGCTGATGTTTTGACTAAAATAGTTCTGAGTGATCGTTTCTCAGCTTTACCATCCAGGTGGAGACGTTGAGCAGCCGGCTGCAGCAGGATGGTGCACTGTGAACCATCGAGGACAGCATAGGTTTCCAGGAAGTGATGTCAGCAGCAGCTGATCACAGCTGGATCAGCTGTCAGTCGGCGTTAACAGCTGCACAGACTTCTGATGGAGTTAATGTTTGTCTGCACACATGTACGCTGTGTTCATACAAGACCCACATCTGTCAGTTTAACAAACACCTGCACATGAAGGACTGTGTCCTGATCAGAGGCTAAATGCATTTATATTATTTACCCATTACTTGCATCTGCAGTTATTGATTTTATGATCATGAATTTATTATTAAATAACCCTGAATATGAGTTTTTTTGAACATTAGAAATAATCTTAGGCTGCTCAAACTTCTCCTGCTCTTTCTGATTTTTATTATAATAATAATAATAGAAAAATAATGGGGGAAATAACAGGCTGTGAAAATGTGTCTAATAATTGATGAGGGCGATTTGTGGTGATGAGTGGATCGGCTCTGAGTTCATCTAAAACCTCATGTGTGCATAAATCATCCACCCGCTGCCACCTGAATTATTTATTTTCTCAGATTAGAGACCAGAGCCTCCAGCTGATTTCTTTATTGTGAATTATATTGATGTCTGAGTGTTTAAATTATTCACTTTAATGATTAACTTTAATGCACCACTTCTCTCTGTCTCTCCATGATCCATCTACCATCTCTATTCTTTCTTTTATATTTCAGATCTTTATGTTATAGTAGATCAATAACATTTTACTTGATTGATCAAATTTTTAATGACCGATTAATCAGTATCCTCCCTAATGTAGGAGTGCAAAAAGTTTACCATGGACTTTGCAGCTTCACTGTACTGCAGTGGGCAAAACAGAGTCAGGTGCCTGAAATTTTAATCAATGAAATGTGTAAGGAGCTCGCAGGCCTTATTGATGAGGAGCTGATGTTCTGGGTGATGATGGTGTGGAAGCGGACGGACTCCACGGTGTCGACTGGGGAGTCACAGGGTGATGGGGGTCGGTGAGGCTCTTGTCTTCCTGAGATCTACGATCATCTCCACTGTCTTTAGAGCTCCAAGTTGTTCTCACTGCTCCAGGTCAACAGACGGTCAGTCTCCCACCTGTAGGCCGACTCACCCCCAACAGAGGTGAGTCCAAAGAAGGTGGTGTCGTCCATGAACTCCAGGAGCTTGATGCACTGATGACTGGAGGAGCAGCTGTTGGTGTTCAGGGAGAAGAGCAGAGGACGAAGCGTACATTGTCAAGTAAGAAAAGATTATGACTAAAACATGACTCACCAAAATGAACACTGTTGGCAGGGACTCTTATACTGTCTCATTTTGATCATGGAGGTCTTTCCTGGTGCACCAGTACACACATGAAGAAATTACAAACATCACAAAATAAACTGACACAGTTGTTACTCAAACTTTCACCCAGGACTCATCTCCTGCAGGCTCACTTCATCGGCCTGAGATGGCTGAAAGTGGAAGAGAGAGTTATGCAGATTAAAAATAAAACTCATAGGATTGTTTATAACGACGTCCCAAAGTTCCTGTGCAACTATTTTACCAGAATGAGGGAATTTCACGATGACACCACAAGAGGGAGTACAATGAATATTGTTGCTTTCAGGTTCAAGAGCTGTTCGGAGAAGGACATCCTCCTGTCTTCAGCTGCTGGTCTGACGAATGAGCTGCCTGTGAGCATGAACATGATTAACTAGTTAACTTGACATCCATGTTAAAAATCAGAGTGTTTAGGTTGTTGTAGGTCGGCCTACAGCACTTTGTTTGCATTGCATATTGGTCCTGTTGTATATTGTTTGGTGTATTTTGTGATGGAATGATTTGTGAGAAAATAAATAATGAGATGAGGTTTCAGGTCATTTTTTAAAATGAATGAATCTGTGTCCAGTATAGTTTTTTTTTTTTATTGTTTGTTTTTAATCTGAGCTCTGAATGCTGCCTTTTAATGTTTCTCCTTCAGACACCTCCAGTCAGTTCCCCTCTTCCCCAAATGGACCACAAGAAAAATAAGCCTTAGGGCAGTATTGTGTTTTATTTTTTATCCTTTTCGTTTATCTTATTTATTTGTTTATCTTGGGCATTTAAATATCCCATTTAATTTACATTGCTCCCATTTTTATTTCTTCTTGTTTATAATCCCTTATAAAAAAATCTTGTTTATATCGCTCCTATTTATTGTTTATAATCCACTGTTAAAATATTTAATGCTCCTATTTTTTCTGTTACAATGCTTGTTTAATTACTCATTATTTATTTGTTGTTTTTTATTGATGCTATTTTTATTCTGCTCTCCACTTTGCTGCTGTAATACTGAGGATTTCCCTGTTGTAGGACTAATAAAGGAATATCTTATCTTATCCTTATCAATCATTCAATTGTCTACAGCTTCTACAAGATTATTAATGGTTTCTCATGACTCATAAACAGACACTTGCTCATTCGGTGAAGATTTGAC
>JAJHUR010095681.1:0-11815 GCA_027495735.1 Lutjanus campechanus | reverse complement strand
TTTTTTTTGTTTTTTTTTGTTTTAATGTGATAATCCCTACAGACTTGTGAAAATGTTTCTTAATGTGAACATCTGAGTTCAAAATGGTTCTTAATGTGTTTTCTCTCTTGAATAATTGTTAGTCCTTTGATTTACACTTTTACTTTTTTCATGAAGAAAGAAAACAACGTTCTCAGTTTCTTGAATAAAGTTGTGTTTGAATAATTTCTATAGGTACATCAGTGGTGACGGTGGTGGCGACCGACGCTGATGATCCGACTTATGGAAACTCTGCCAGACTGATATACAGCATCCTGCAGGGTCAGCCATACTTCTCTGTGGAGCCAAAGACAGGTGAGAACACACCTGAGTGCGTCTGAACATAACAACAGAGCACAACACCTGAACGCATCACAGCATACCTGACAAATGTAAATTCAGATGTGTGAAGCTTCACTGTAAAAGTCTCATTGATCATTTCAGTAACACTGGATCATTCTGACTTTTAACAAAACAATTAAACAAACCAATCACGTGTGTTTTCTGTCTGCAGCTTCACATCAAACCTGTGAACTGAGTTCAACTCTGTTGTGATGTGTTGATGTCTCCCCCTTATGTAAACCTGTTTACTGTGTTTGCTCCTCCCCCTCCTCCCCCTCTCTATCTGTAGCAGACATTAACCTGTAAATGATCCTGAAACATGTTTATGGCTCACAGAGAGGAGCTGAATTAACTCGTCCTCCTCTGCAGAGCCACAGATTAAAAGAGATCGAGTGTGTGTGTGTGTGTGTGTGTGTGTGTGTGTGTGTGTGTGTGTGTGTGTGTGTGTGTGAGGATTATTTGATTATAAACAGCTTCAGCCTCCTCTGCTCTAAATCATCCGTTTATTTAACCTCAGAATCATCAGAGGTCACATGACATTGAGTCAGACTGGAAAACATCAACATTCACTGTGATGCATTTAAGGACTCAAATATAAAATCAGTGTTTTTCTGCAAAGAGTCAGTCTTCTTTGAGCTGCTGCTTTGCTGCCTCACTCTGCATTTTGGGTCCAACCTGTTGTATCAAGCAAACATGGACCCAGCAGACACACACAGACACCTACCTGTCTTGGTAGGTGTCTTGGAGTTAGCCCAGAGGGTGGCACTGCTATAAATTAAAAAAACAGCATTTATCAAGTTTGTTGTTGTTGTTTATTTACCCTGAGTCTCACCTGTCCTGCAGGTGTAGTGCGGACAGCACTTCCTGACATGGACCGGGAGGTGCGGGACCATTACCTGCTGGTAGTCCAAGCCAAAGACATGATTGGTCAGATGGGCGGTCTGTCAGGAACCACCTCCGTCACTGTCATGCTGACTGACGTCAATGACAACCCACCTCGCTTTCCCCGCAGTGAGTCTGACCTCCTTTACCTGTGACATCACTGACAGATGACATCACAGAAACACTGAGATGACACATTTACCTGAACCGATGTACTCAACTCAACTCAACTTTATTTATAACGCACTTTAAAAACAACCACAGCTGAAAACAAAGTGCTGTACATAAATAATCATAAAACATAAAATAAACCATAAAAACAGTGAAAAACAATAAAAATAATAAAACAGCGAAGTCTCATGCTGGGTCAAAAGCCAAAGAATAAAAATGGGTTTTAAGATTAGTTTTAAAAATGGACAGTGAAGAAGCCTGTCTGATGTGCAAAGGCACATCGTTCCATAATTTGGCAGCAGCAACAGAAAAAGCTCTGTCCCCTCTGAGCTTCCGCTTAGACCTCGGTACCTCCAGGAGCAGCTGATCAGCTGACCTGAGGCACCGAGCAGGAGCGTGAGGGTGAAGCAGCTCAGAGAGGTAAGGAGGGGCGAGACCATTTAAAGATTTAAAAACAAATAAAAGAATCTTAAAATGGACCCTGATGGACCCCGCCCAGTGGAGGGAGGCCAGAACGGGCGTTATGGGCTCCCTCTTACGTGCTCCAGTTAAAAGTCGAGCAGCAGCATTTTTTACCAACTGGAGACGTGAGAGGGAAGACTGGCTGACTCCAAAATAAAGTGCATTGCCGCAATCAAGCCGAGACGTGATGAAGGCATGAATCACAGTCTTAAAGTGCTCACGTGCAAGAAAGGGCTTCACTTTTGCCAATTGCCTCAGATGAAAGAAGCTGGACTTCACTACTGCACCTATTTGACGATCTAGTTTAAAATCACTGTCCATCTTAAAACCCAAGTTAGAAATGGGGCCACTGGGACCAAACACCATCACTTCAGTTTTCTTTTCATTGAAATTTAAAAAGTTTAGGGCCATCCAGGCTTTAATGTCATCAATACATAACAGAAGTGGTTTGATTGAGAGAGCATCTTTCTTTTTTAGTGGCACATATATCTGACTGTCATCAGCATAACAGTGAAAAGAGATGCCTTGCTTTCTAAGAATGGAGCCCAGAGGGAGTAAATACAATGAAAAAAAGGAGAGGCCCTAAAATTGAGCCCTGTGGAACCCCAAATGACAGAGGAGCGGTGGAGGATTCAGAACCAGCAAGGCTTACACACATAGTTCTGTCTGTCGGATATGACCTAAACCATCGCAGAGCACTACCACAAATGCCCACTAGGTGCTGCAGCCATGATAATAAAATATTGTGGTCCACTGTATCAGAGGCAGCAGTTAGGTCCAGCAGGACAAGAATCACGTCATCTCCAGAGTCGTTTGCCAGGAGGATGTCATTGAAGACCCTTAGCAATGCTGATTCTGTGCTATGCAGAGTCTTAAAACCTGACTGGAAAACCTCCTGAATATCATACTCATCCGGAAAAGACTTCAGTTGAGCAGAAACAACTTTCTCCAAGACTTTAGAAAGAAAAGGCAACTTAGAGATGGGCCTAAAGTTAGCCAATACAGTGCTGTCAAGGCCAGGTTTCTTAAGCAGTAGTTGCACTACTGCATGTTTAAAACTAATGGGGACAACACCAGAAGACAGACTGCTGTTAATAATGGCCAGAACGGACTGCCCGATACTGGGGAAAACCTCTTTTAAAAAATGAGGAAGGACAGAATCATGAGGGGAACCTGAAGGCTTCATATGGCCAACCACATCTTTTAAAAATGACAAAGTCACAGGCTCAAACTTATCGAACATAGCCGGGCAATGGAGCTGAGATGAGAGCCCTCGTGATAACAACCTTATCAATAAAAAAGTGCAGGAAGTTAATGCACATTTCAGCGGATGCTTCCAGTCAAGACAGGCTGTGGGGCATTAAGAACAGAGTCAATGGTTTTAAATAACACACATGGGTTGTGGCGATTAGACACAATAATGTCTGACAAGTGATCTCTTTTAGCCTCTTTAACAGTATTCTGGTAGTGATGCCAGCAGTCCTTTAACATTAGAAATGACACCTGCAGCTTGTCCTTCTTCCACCTGCGTTCAGCTCTGCGGCACTCCCTTCTAGCTGCACGAGTTCTGTCACTGAACCAGGGCTCGGGTTTAGCTTTAGGCTGCACAGTTTTTAATGGAGCCACAGAGTCCAGTATGGTTTGGCAGGAGGAGTGAAACCAAGAACTGAGCTCCTCCGTATCCAGAGAAGTTGAGTCGGAGGGGACACAGAGCAGGTCGAAAGCAGCAGAGAACTGACCGGCAGTGAGAGGGTTAAAAGTCCGACAGCGCCGAGCAGGAGCGCTAGATTTAAGTCAAGTCAAGTCAAGTCAAATTTTATTTGTATAGCGCCAATTCACAACAAAGTTGTCTCAAGACACTTTACATATAGAGTAGGTCTAGACCACACTCTATAATCATATTTACATCCGACAATTGAAACAATTCCCCCATGAGCAAGCACTTTGGTGACAGCGGTGAGGAAAAACTTCCTTTTAACAGGCAGAAACCTCGGACAGATCATGACTCATGGTAGGCGGCGATCTGACGGCACTGGTCGGGTTTGAGAGGGAAAGAGGAGAAGGGGAAGAAGGAGGGGAGGTGGGAGGGGTGGAAGAGAGAGAGAAAAGAACAGCAGCAGAGAGAACAGTAGCAACAGAACATCAACAGTAAAACTATGTGTAGGGAACAGTAGAACATATAAATATGTAAGCTGTATGTAAATAATAATACTAATACTAGATGTTACAATAAGATAGTAGAGATAATAATAATAGGCTGGCTGGGGAGAGGACGCTGGCGTTGCTGTCGCCGCTTCTCCCTGCCAAGTCTAGTATTCTATCGCTATTTTAAACCATATTTTTTTAGCCTTAAGCTTGGTCTATTGGAACTTGTTGGACTGCTTGTTTGGACACTGACGGACAGCTGTATTACCTTCCTGCTGCCGTGCCCTCCCTACACCGGCCGGTGCCGTGGATCATCGCCGGGTGTTCCAGCTGTCTTTCTGCGCTCTGGTGTGGGACTTTCTCCAGGTAGCCAACGATAGCCTTCCAAGCGGCATCTCTACACTGGGCAGGAGCTAGCTAGCCGGCAATCCTGCCATGCTGTGGACCATCCTGGCTGTCACAGTTCTCCATCTATGTGCTCACGCTAACGTTACTAGTCCATGGCTAGCAGCTAACGTTAGCATCAGGATCAGACCTCCTTCCACCGAAATGCGGCAATACACCTTCCTGCAGCTGCTAAGACTCAACTGCTCCAGCAACTTAAACTCCTGCCCCGGCCTTGGTACATTCACAGGAGTTCCCGGAGGAAAGTTGTTTACACGGAGCATGATGTCCTGCAGCCTGGTCGCGCTATCCCCACCATCGCACTGCTTCCGCGTCATCAGAGAGCTCGCTCTCTGGGACCAAATAGCTCTGGAAATATCGTGAGAGCTCGTGACACCAGACACAGAAAAGTGGACTGCAGTGTGCTCCGGCCCCTACTGAGTCATACAACACCAACCACTGTTAAAATTGAACTTTTTAATGCACAATCTCTCACAAATAAATCCAGCCTCATCCATGATCACATTCTGGATAAAGGGATTGACATCGTGTGTCTCAGTGAGACCTGGCATCGACCTGAGGTTTACTCAGCCTTGAATGAAGCCTGTCCCCCCGGCTACATCTATCATGAGAAAGCCCGCAGCACCGGCCGTGGCGGCGGTCTGGCCATTTTACACCGTGGCGAACTGGACCTGACCCCTCTCCCCCTGCCAAAATTCTACTCGTTTGAGTGCCTTGCCACAAAGTGCAACCCTCCCCAACCCATGACAATACTGGTCATTCACCGACCTCCCAAACCAAACCCAGCCTTTGTCCCTGAGTTACATGACCTCCTTACCATGCTCTGCTCTACATCCACCAACGTGGTTATTCTTGGAGACATGAACATTCACGTGGACACTCCCTCCTGCCACTCTGCATCTGAATTGCTACAACTGCTGGACATTGTCAACCTAACACAGCATGTGAACATCCCTACACACTCCAGGGGGCACACCCTCAACCTAGTCATTACTGACTCTGCCGCCCCCATCACCGACCTGCTGGTATACGACCTGGGCGTGTCGGACCACATGGCCGTGTCCATGGAAATGCCATTTCCCTCCCCGCACTCAAAGCCCAAGCGCCAGATCTGCTTCAGGAACATCAAGAACATCAACCAGGATGCCTTGGCCTTGGACCTCCATCATCTTGCCCCTCCGACCCTCTCAACAGTTAGTGACTCAGTAGGTTTCTACAACACAACCCTGAGTGGCCTCCTGGATGTCCATGCCCCTGTGAAGACCAGGATGGTCGCGTTCTCGCGCTCCGCCCCCTGGTTTACCAGCGAGCTGAGGGAAATGAAGGTGGCTGGTCGTGTCCTGGAGCGGCATCTCTTGGCATCAGGACTCACCGTACACAGAGTGGCCTACAGAGAACACCAAAAGGCCTACTCCAAAGCCCTTAAAGACGCACGGTCAAAGTTCTATTCCAATCATATCAGTAACAGCCCCGGCAATTCCAAACAGCTCTTTTCCGCTACACACAATCTCCTTAAACCCCAAACCCAGGCACACAGAGAGACCACCGAGAAGCAGTGCAACGACTTCATGTCTTTTTTCAGAGCTAAGGTTGATGGCCTTCGCTCTCTCCTCCCTGGCTCCTCTACTCCCCCTGCTCCAGCTGTCGTCCCACAGCTTGAAGTCCCCCAGCCTCTCTGCTGTTTTCACAACACCACACAGCGAGAGGTTGAGCTCCTCATCGGGAGGATGAAGAGCTCTACCTGTGCCCTGGACCCCTTCCCCACAGCCCTGGTGAAGGCTAACATCGGTGCCATTGGTCCCCTGATCACCAGTGTCATAAACCTCTCCTTACAGGCTGGCCATGTTCCGCCAGCTCTCAAAACTGCCATCATCACTCCCCTCCTGAAGAAGCCCACTCTGGACCCGGAAGCCCTCAGTAGCTACAGGCCTATCTCCAACCTCCCGTTCCTCTCCAAGGTGCTGGAGAAGGTAGTTGCCGCACAGCTCCAAACCCACCTCAAAGACAACAACATCTTTGAGAAGTTCCAGTCTGGGTTTCGGTCAGCTCACAGCACTGAGACAGCCCTAGTAAGGGTCACCAACGACCTGTTGATGGCGGCAGATGCTGGATGTCCATCCCTTCTTGTCTTCCTCGACTTATTGGCAGCGTTTGACACAGTGGATCATGCCATCCTCCTGGACCGTCTGCACTCCACCGTTGGTCTCTGTGACCTGGCCCTGAGTTGGTTCCAGTCCTACTTGGCTGGACAGACCGAGTGTGTCTCCCTTGGAGGCGCTAAATCTTCAACCCAGCCTGTCACCTGTGGTGTCCCCCAGGGATCTGTCCTTGCCCCCCTCTTATTCACCCTATACATGCTCCCCCCGTGGCCGTGTCATCAGCAGGTATGGCATGTCATTTCACTGCTAAGCCGATGACACGCAGCTTTACATCAGGACGGAGCCGACCCCCCCTACAGCCCATTCATCATCTCCATCACCAGCTACACTGACAACCTGTCTGGAGGAGACTAAGGCGTGGATGAATCACAACTTCCTACAACTCAACAGCTCCAAAACCGAAGCTATGCTGGTCGGCACTCCACATCAAGTACGATCATCCCCCATAACCTCTATTACCTTTGCCGGTCAGGTCATTCCACTCTCCACAGCAGTCACCAACCTGGGTGTGAGAATGGACTCCCACATGACGTTTGACACCCACATCAAGCATCTGTGTAAGAACTCCTTTTACCATCTTAAGAACATTGCCAAGCTCCGCCCCACACTCTCTCTCCCCGATGCCGAAAAGCTGGTACACGCCTTTTTCTCCTCCAGGCTGGACTATTGTAACACGCTCCTCTTCGGGATCCCTAGCAAGAGCATTCACAAGCTCCAATACATTCAGAACAGCGCTGCTAGGATCCTGTTGAGGGTGCTCAAATCTGACCATATCACTCCCATCCTGAAGTCACTGCACTGGCTCCCTGTGGAACTCAGGATTGAGTTTAAGATCTTCCTTCTTACCCACCAGTGCGTTCACGGAAATGCCCCAGCCTATCTTAAGGAACTCCTCATGCCCCAAACCTCCTCACGCACTCTCCGCTCTGGCACAGCAAACCTCCTCAGGGTCCCCAGAACCAAGCTGCACAGCATGGGTGACCGAGCCTTCTGCTCGGCTGCTCCCAGACTGTGGAATGCTCTCCCTGAGCATCTGAGAGCACCACAGACTGTGGATTCTTTTAAATGCAGCCTAAAGACCTACCTTTTCACAAAGGCCTTTCCCTAGCCTTTTCTTATACATGCTCTATACATGTTTTTTTATATGTTTAATTGTTGTGGTTTGTGCTGTTTTATTAGTTATTATGCCTTCTTTGTAGCACTTTGAGATTTCTTTAATGTAAAGTGCAATATAAATAAAAATCATTATTATTATTATTATTATTATTATTATTATTATTATTATTATAGTAGCAGTGACAATGTGATGAATGTTTGATTGATTAAGTGAGTTATAATAATCCACAGTAGAAGGTGCAGCAGTGATCAGTGATCCATGCGTGGCCACAGTCCATGAGAATCTGCAGGATGACAAAGCAGAAAGACTCCGGGGAAGGAATCAAGTCAGTAACAGGCATTAATGGAACATAAAGATCTGATAGAAGATAAAGATCGAGGAGAGAGATGAAGAAAGAGAGAGAGGAGCTCAGTGTGTCTTGGAGTCCCCCAGCAGCATAAACCTATAGCAGCATAACTAGGGGCTGATCAGGGCAAACCTGAGCCAGTCCAACTATAAGCTTTATCAAAAAGGAAGGTTTTAAGTCTACTCTTAAATATTGAGATGGTGTCTGCCTCCCGAACAGAAACTGGAAGATGGTTCCACAGGAGAGGAGTTTGATAACTGAAAGCTCTGGCTCCCAATCTACTTTTTGAGATCTTTGGGACCACCAGTAAGTCTGTAAATTGAGACCTAAGTGTTCTAGTGGGATGGTAGGGTACTATCAGCTCTTTAAGATAAGATGGTGCCTGATCATTAAGCACTTTGTATGTGAGGAGAAAGATTTTGAATTCTATCCTAGATTTTACAGGCAGCCAGTGCAGTGAAGCTAATACAGGAGTAATATGCTCTCTTATCCTAGTTCCTGTTAGTATACGAGCCGCAGCATTTTGAATCAGCTGCAGACTCTTTAGAGACTTATTGCTGCAGCCTGATAATAACGCGTTGCAGTAATCTAGCCTAGAAGTAACAAATGCATGGATTAGTTTTTCTGCATCTGCTTTTGATATTGTGGAGGTGAAAAAAGGCAGTCCTTGAGATTTGTTTAATATGGGAGTTAAATTATAAATCCTGATCAAAAATAACCCCCAGATTTCTTACTGTGGTGCTGGAGGCTAAGGTGAAGCCATCTAGTGTAACAATGTCACTGATTAGTTTGTTTCGATGTTGTTTAGGGCCAAGTACGATAACTTCGGTCTTATCTGAGTTTAGAAGCAGAAAATTGTGGGTCATCCAGGTCTTAACATCTTTGAAACATGCTTGCAGTTTGGCTAACTGATTTGTTTCATCAGGTTTTATTGATAAATATAATTGGCTATCATCGGCATAACAGTGAAAGTTAATTGAGTGGTTTCTAATAATATTGCCTAAGGGGAGCATATATATAAAGTGAATAATATTGGCCCAAGCACTGAGCCTTGTGGAACTCCACAACTAACTTTACTGTGCAGAGAAGATTCATCATTAACGTGTACAAACTGAAAGCGATCTGATAAATAGGATTTAAACCAGCTTAGTGCTGTTCCTTTAATGCCAATTAAGTGTTCTAGTCTCTGTAGTAAAATATGGTGGTCGATCGTGTCGAATGCTGCACTAAGATCTAACAGGACAAGTACAGAGACAAGACCTTTGTCCGACGCTAACAGAAGGTCATTAGTTACTTTCACCAGTGCTGTCTCTGTGCTATGGTGCGCTCTAAAGCCTGACTGAAATTTCTCAAATAAATCATTGCGATGCAGAAAATCACACAGCTGATTTGCAACTGTTTTCTCAAGAATCTTAGAGAGAAAGGGGAGGTTGGATATAGGTCTATAGTTGGCTAAGACCTCAGGATCAAGAGTTGGCTTTTTAAGAAGAGGTTTAATTACAGCTAATTTAAAGGACTGAGGTACGTAGCCTGCCGACAAAGAGAGATTTATCATATCTAGAAGAAAAGTGCCAACTACGGGCAAACTTTCCTTAAGTAGTCTAGTCGGGATAGGATCTAGGAGACAGGTGGATAGTTTTGATGAAGAAATTGTTGAGGTTAAATTTGGGAGGTCAATGAGAGAAAAGGAGTCTAGATATACATCTGAGTTTGCAGCTACCTCTAAGGTTTCTGTGTTAGTGAATAAATTAATATCGTAGGGGGCATAAGTTGATCAATTTTATCTCTAATAGATGTATTTTTTTTAAAGAAGCTCAAAAAGTTATTACTGCTGAGAGACAGAGGAATACATGGTTCTATAGAGCTATGACTCTCTGTCAGCCTGGCTACAGTGTTAAAAAAGAAACCTGGGGTTGTTCTTGTTATCCTCTATTAATGATGAGTAATAGGCTGCTTTAGCGTTGCAGAGGCCATTCCTATAGGTTTTAAGACTATCTTGCCAGATTAATTGAGACTCTTCCAAATTGGTGGAACCCCATTTCCTTTCTAGTTTTCGTGATGTTTGCTTTAACTGCTTTAAGTGCAGCACAGGAGAAGCCAACATCAAATATTAAGGGCATATGATCAGAGAACACATTATCACCAATCTCAAGGTTGAACACAGACAAACCATGGGAGAGAACGAGGTCTAATGTGTGTCCATGTTCTTGTGTGGGACCCGACACACACTGCACCAAGTATAAAGAGTCAATAAGGCTTAAAAAGTCCTTTACCAGCGGCTTATCAGGACAGCACACATGTATGTTAAAATCCCCAACAATGAGGACACAATCATAGTTAGGCATGTTTCCAGCCAGAAAATCAGAGAAGTCACACACAAAGTTGTTATTGTATTTGGGGTGTCGGTAGGTGACGGCGCACAGCAACGGATCAGAGTGGCCCACCTCAAATAAAGTCACTTCAAAGCTGGAAAATGACGATGATATGGTGCACTGCTTAAATTTAAAGTAATTTTTATAAATAGTCGCCGTTCCTCCTCCACGGCCCAAAGTCCACGGGGAGTTAAAATAAGAACAGCCATCCAGCACAAGTTCAACAAGAGCGCTGCACTCACCAGCACCGATCCAGGTCTCTGTCACACAGAGGAAATCCAGGCCACGGGAGCTGAAGAAGTCCTTCAGGATAAAAGTTTTGTTTGCCAGTGATCTGGCATTCACCAGGCCAATCCTGGCGGGAGATGAGGCCTGTAGTTCGGTGGATCGGGGGGCCTGGTGCAGCTTCCTCAGGTTCCGGAGATTCAACCTGCGCTGGCGGAGCCGAGGAGAGCAGGGGCGGTGTGGCTGGAATCCCTCATCCAGGCCGGCAACAGGTACCAGGCAAGTGTCAATGGGGTCCAGAAACAACGAAGGGAAAAGATAATCCACGTCCTGTACGGGAAATGGACAAAATTGAGTAAGTGGTTGCCAGGCAGACCTTCAGCTTCACCAGCTGACCACTGCGTTTACCGCAGTGATGGAGATGCTTCTGCCGAGGGGGTTAGGCCGAGGCCCGGTGCAGGTGAGTCAGGATTCCTGATAGGAGTGGGGGCAAAATTTTGTGTCCACCATGATCAAATGCACTCAGATCTCTGACATTATGTCACAGATCCAAGAGAGTTTGGCGATCGTACACCAGCAGAGACTTGATCTGTAGAGTTCCAAGGATTAGGCACAACAAAAACACCAACCAAATCGAGAGCAACAGATGGACTGCCAAACACACAGCACCATCTTGAATCTCATACCTCTGTACATACCTGTGTGTGTACCTGTTTGTCCCTACAGGGAGCTATCAGTTCAGTGTTCCAGAGTCTGAACTAGTTTCAGCTGTGGTTGCTAAGATCAGAGCTCTGGATCTGGATGTTGGTCCAAACGCTGAGATGGACTACAGGATCCTGGACGGAGATGGACTGGGAACCTTCAGCATCCTCACCGATCCCAACACACAGGAGGGACTGGTCACATTGCTGAAGGTACTGGTCCCAGGATAAACTGGTTTCCTTGCAGAAGTAACTGGTCCAAACTGGACCAATTTGTTACTGGAGGCCACAGAAATGTTCTCAGGCATCAGTATTGTTATTTTCATCAGTTTATCCTGAAGATAAAGTGACTCTCACAACTTTAACCTGTGAACATTTGCAGCTGGGAACTGTGTGTGTGTGTGTGTGTGTGTGTGTGTGTGTGTGTGTGTGTGTGGTGTGTGTGTGTGTGTGTGTGTGAGGTGGGGAGG
>JAJHUR010095680.1:11770-94746 GCA_027495735.1 Lutjanus campechanus | reverse complement strand
ACATGCAAGCTGTACTCTTTCCCCAGCATTCTTTTCTGTGAGTGTGTTCTTAGCCAGACACATCACTACAATACTTCCAAGCTATCATACCCCCTGTGGTGTTGCTGCCACATGTAAATGAAACTGCGGTCAGTACTGCTGAAACCCCTAATCCCTCACCCCTCTTTCAGAACTGTTGCATTGTGACAGCAGAAACAGTTTTTAACACAGCACATTCTGGCCACAAAACATCTGGCAGGCATTCAGGAGGAGCACAGGCAGGAGGTTGATGAAAGGAAACACTGAACATTCACAGCCTCTCAAGGCAGAATCTGTAATCCACACACACCTCAGGTTTGGCTTGTACAGTAACTGGCAGCCAGAAGGTGAGGACTTTGACCGTGTGGGTCGTTGTTGTGCCGTTCTGTTTGTTT
Organism: Lutjanus campechanus; assembly: GCA_027495735.1. Lineage (NCBI taxonomy): Eukaryota > Metazoa > Chordata > Actinopteri > Lutjaniformes > Lutjanidae > Lutjanus > Lutjanus campechanus. The sequence goes on along the minus strand of JAJHUR010095680.1, from coordinate 94,333 downwards.
TTGTCCACTGTCTTTGGCAGTGAACGTGCAAATTCCTAAATTAAAACTGCAACACAGAGAATTAGTGGAATATTCACTAATAAAATAAGCTATTTGTTTTAACTTAAAAAAGTTAGTGTCTGGGCTGCCTTAAACTTAAAGTTGACTGAATTTGAGAATACAAGTTGTGGTAATTTTGTGATGATTCAAAACAAATAATCTTTTCTAGTCAACTAAACTTTTTAATAATTCAGTTATACTTGAGAAAACACATTCAAGAAGCTTAAGATATTAAGTTGAGCCAACAACTCAGTCACACTGACAAATGTCACAAACAAATTTGATTTCCTTTCACACTTTGTCAGTTTGAAAAGTACTTTCTTCAGTTCACACAAATGACGGAGCTACTTAGTTCCAGCATTAACACAAAGACTAGAAAGAATATGTGAAACTGCTCCCAGTGAATTTATTACATTCTAAGTTTAAGATTGTATGGGACTGAATTCAATACTAACCTTCATAATGGTTTGCAGTGTTTTCATTATTGTGAGAACAAGCAACCATACAGCAAAAGGAGGGTCTCAGGAGAGTTTTAACTCTCAAACAATGCATGCTGGGAACTTAATTTAATGAGTTGAACTCTGCAGTGTTCATTCAACTCATCACTACAAGTCAAAAGACTTGATGTAAGACAAACACATGTTTGAAGTGTTTGAAATAAATCCTTGAAATTTGAAGTTTAATTAACTTGAATGTGTAATTACATAAAGTTCTTGAGAAAAGGTTAGCTGATTCCACCATTTTTATTTTTACAGTGTTGTTCAATAACAGCACTAGCCACACACACACTTATGCACTGAATAATTCTGAAATTTTCAATTTCAAATGTCAGTTCAGATTTAGGAGTAGCTTTTCCTTTACTTTATTTTTTATCTCAGCCGACTCAATCAAATTCACAACTTCAGACAAAACAAGGCGTGAAGCTGCTATTTTAAGTTTCCGTTCTAACTCACGGGGGTTTGTGTGCACGATCTTTGCCTCTCCCTCTGCTGCAGCTCTGTTCTTCTCCAGAGAAACTCCATCAAGGGTTAAAGCACCTGGGATGAAATGCATCAAAGAAGCTTTTGTGGTCAAAAAGGAGTGCTGGAAAAAGAAGAGGGGAAGAATAAAAGCATGGCTTGAAAGCAATGAATGGGCCACAAGGGGATAAAATGGCCTTGTGTCCATCAGAACCTCATTTCATATTCCGCTCAGTCACGTCGGGCAGAAAGCAATCTCAGGTAACAGACCTTATGTTAATAACACGTGGGTTGCCTCCTTTCAGAAAGACAAAAGCACATGGAGGGCATTATACCAACTCCATCCTTTGCTTCTCCTCTGGCACGTCGGAGGATTTCATCTGGAGAGAATAGTGTTGGTATTGTTCTACTTGTCTGTGAAGGCTTGATTAGAGGGGCTTTTACACCATTTCAAAAGGTCTGCCGTTGATGATTTCTATTGGCTTAACATATTGCCTATAATGACATGGTGCAAAATCTTGCTCATTACCTGAATCCCAGGTCACAGTGGGAGTAATTGGGCAGATTTGTGCCAGCTTCAAAGCTCCAGGCTTGGTTCATTAGCATGTCATCTTTCTGGTTGTTTAAGATATTTCCTGTTCCTGCTCCAAAGAGTTTTTTCACACGTATGCATCCACCACTGTGTCATTGTGGTAACAGCTGAAATTTGACAAACAACACAGAGAAGAAAAAGCCTAACAAGCCCTTGAATAATAATGTGACCCTGGCTATTCAAAACATCTATGACCATGGGTTAAAGTACAGTGTAGCCACCCTGTGATGATGACAGTGGCAAAGCCCAATAAACACTGACTGTATTGATTTAAGTGGTAGAATAGACAGAGAAAAAGAAATAATAGCTTGTTTTCCATCATTTCTGCTCCATCTGAGATCTTCAGAGTTGGTGGTTCACTTATGATGGTACGTGCAAAATACAATTTTGAGCTTTAAACATATCTTAAAATTTAGAAAGATTACATTCAAACCTCAGTTGTACCCAAACTTTAAACTCCAATTTAAAATGTGACCCAGCGTTAACTTTCATCTCACACTTGAGGATGTTTGATGTGATGAGTTTTTAAAATGGCTTCAGATGGACTGAGCAAAAAATCAAGTTCCTTGAAGAAACTGTGCTGTTGTCACTTTTTTAATGTTTTAATCTTCTATAACCTTTTAGCTAGCTAGAAAACAATGTATTGTTTTGTTAACCTTCTAACTAGCTAGCAAACAGTGTAACATTTTGCTAACGTTTTTAGCTTGCTAACAAAAATGTAACATTTTGTTAACCTTTTAAATAGCTAGCAAACAATGTCACGCTTTAACTTTTTAGCTAGCTTGCAACAATGTATTGTTTTGTTAACCCTCTAAGTAGCTAGCAAACAATGTAGCATTTTGTTAACGTTTTAGTGAGCTAGCAAACTATGTAACGTTTTAACTTTTTAGCTAGATAACAAACAGTGTAACATTTTGTTAACTTTTCAGTTAGCTAGGAATCAATATAACACTTTTAATTTTTTTTTTTTTTTTTGTTAGTTAGCAAACAATTTAACATTTTGTTAAGGAACAAACAGAGCATCTGAAAGTTAAAAGGTTTCCTTTTAGGATTACTAGGCCCAAGCAACATTCTAATTGTTATTCTATTTTACGCATCTCCATACCAATTAAACTCATTTGATTGGTAATTGGTAACCCCAACCCTAAACCAACTAAACGGAGCTTAGTATTTAATTGTGTAACAAAGCTCTGCTTAATCTTAAAACTGGATTTACTCATTTTGAATCTATTTTTGCTAAACTCTGATTAGAACTAATCTTAGATTAAATTAATCTTTGTTGGTGCAGCCCAATCAAAGAGTCACCTCTGTCTCTCTCGTGTTGGATTTGCTGCCATGACAACAACATCTTTATTCCTACAATTTTAGTGAAAGAAATACTCTTCTGTTTTTGGAATAGGAATATGTTTTACATTGGTGCAGAGGTGATGAAATGGTTGACAGGTGCAAACAGTTCATACAGTGCAATGTAATTTCAGTTCTCTTTTGACATGAGGTTGGATATAGAGGATTTAATATCAGGCAGGGTCCTACGAGATTACAGAGTCAATACTACTCCACAGTTAACGACAAAAGGGACTTAAATATGGTGTGCAATAACAGCTTTTGTATACCATATGTGTGACAGCATTTTACACACCATTGAGCGTCTCCATGACAACTTCACATGATTTCTCACAGTAAACTGTTGAAAATATAAGGAAAGCTGCAGTTATTTGCGATGGTGGTCTATGCATAAAACAGTAAACAGACACTATGCTGTATTTATGCTGCAACACATTCCAGATCTGACTTCACAGCTTACTAGCAACAGAAGTACATAAAAAACAACAAGTCTAAATGGAAATCAATGCAAAACTATTCAACATTGCTCCAGCTTGGATTAAAATTCCACTATTTCATCTGGGCAAGCTCAACCATCTCGTTTTTTTTAATTTGCAAGAAAGTCAATGACACTTTTATTCACTATTGTTGTGCTGAAGCTATGACATGGTTTCCTTCAGTACAATGGAAATGCTTTATTTTTAAAATACCCTTGGAGGCAGTTGGAGGTGGAAATTGCCCGCAGGTGTGCCTGCATATAAAACGGTAATGGGGACAGACGGACACAAAGCGCTGTTTGGGTGCTGTGCTCATGAAAGGGCAATCCACTGATTGAGCTGTCACATTCACAGATGCAGTAATAAAACTAAGCAGGGCAATTACTGTAGATGGAGAACGGTAGGTAGCGGAGGGGGGCGCGCAATATGTCCTCCCCTAAAATACCCTGATGGGAGACAATGAGACAAAGCAAATGCAGCCCTCTGTAATAAGGCTGGGGAGGGCGGGGGGAGAAAAAAGGAGGGGCTCAGCTCATGGTAACAATGCTCTGACAAGCACAGCAACATCTTAGTAGATGTTAATAAAGCTTTCACCTTGTCTGTGCAACTTTCTTTTTTATGTTACTAGCTGTCTGAGCATATTGCTTCCTTTGAAAAATGAAAGCCCACAACTACAAATAAAAGCCATTTCTCTTACACTCTTCAACAGAGGGCAGATCAAGAGCATGATTTTAAATCCAGAAAAAGAAGAAAGAGCAAATAACAAGCAGTGTCTGCTAGGATGACAATCAGTCATGGCTGGATAGAAACGAACTACTGCATTGCCATCTAGTGTACAAATAGTGGAATTACATAGGCTGAGGATACAATGTAAATGCTGTATGGTTTTTAGAGCACGTTTTAATACTGCAACCCTGTACGCATATGATAATATATGCTTGCATGATTAAGAAACAAACAAACAAGAAAAATTAAATCTGCGTCGGCTCAGGTTGACCTTATAATCAGAAAGCAGCATTTTTCAACAGAGTTTGATAGAGAATTTAGACTGACTAGACCAGCGGTGCCAAACCTTTGTCCTTAAGAAACCCCTTTTTCTGTTGGGTAAAATGATGACCCTCACTAAGGGACATTATGAACTACAGGAAGCTGTTGTAAACAGAGGGACTTGGATGAGTTTTGAGTAGATAATCTCATGTGAATAATGCATCTGACATGTTTAGGAACATAATACAGACAATTCTCTCTTTGTAATATGTGGTTTGTTTGTTTTTTAACAATCATACAGCTTCTTTTTTTTTGACAAATTCAGTGTTTTCTTCTCCCTGATGTTTGGCCATTGTTCTATTAACTGCATATTTTTTGAATGCAGAATGAGGCTGTTTAGCAGAAAGTGAAGAATCTGTGAATTTAGCTTGTGTTCAAGTCTTCACTGTGACCTTATCCTACAGGATATTTTTACTTTATATCTTAAATAATTTTAAACTTAAAAAAAGAAAAGAATTTATTTAGTTTCCTTCACAGAAATTAATGAAATGCTGAGACATAGGCCTACTATATATTTAGTTTTGAAAGTTTTCTTACACCCCTTCAAATCAAGAAGACCTTGTGACCCCCTGTGAAGCTTTGGCGACCCCTAATGGGGGTCAGGACCCTCAGGTAGGGAACCAATGGAGAAAATCAATGCAACCTATCAAATAACAGGAATGCAGGCTTGTGAGTTATGAGGTAAGCATGATTAAATTTATTTAAAATGTAAGTCTATATGTCACATCCATAAGAAAAAGCTGTCATGACCCGTTGTGGAGTTCAGGTGAAATGATACTGTAAGTAAATCTATACACTGAATGTCTACAGATGTAATTTATCATTTCTGGGCAACGGGATGACGAGCATTTTCCTGCTCTCTCCTCCACAAAAGCATTTGTCCGTCGGGTATGGCCTCAGAGTCCTGGGCCTCCAGCAAATATGAGCTCCAGGGCAGCCTGGATGTCACCATCTGTGGCCTGCAGCGCCCTCAGCATCAGCTCCTCATCCTGGATTCCCATGTCCCTGAGCTGCTGCATCTGGGACTGCCAGCGGCCCTGGCAAAACAAAAACACAGACACTGAATAACTCTTTTAACCAAAGACCAAAGTCACCAGAGTCTTGGAGCACCAGCCTCCTTTTAATTCTGCATAAACAACTTTACAGCTGCAGTGTACACCTTACAGTCATACCACAAATCATACAGGATAAACAGGCCAGTCACCATTTATTATTATTGTATCGTGATATTTGAGTATGTTTTCTCTTGTGAATTGATATGTTGGATTTAGTCTGTAAGTTTACAGCCTCACCTGTAGAGCGGACATGTTGGAGGCTTGCAGAGCTTGCTGTAGAGCCTGACTAAAGAGATCATTGCTGACTGGGGTCCCTGCTGGCATTGGGGCTACACTGCTGGAGGGGTCCGCCTATATCAAAGACAGGATGACAGAAAATGAAAAACGAAAGATAAATGTACTCATCTGCCATAATGTAACCAGGTTTTGTGGTAGAGATGTTGTTTTTAATACATTTAAGTGTCATTATAATCTTAACTCAGTTCAGGAGTTAAAAATGATTGTCTGTGTATCTTTTTCCAGATGTAGAAAAATCTCACCTGGCTTGAAGTTGTTGGAGTGACTGCACTGCTGTCAGGAGTGCTGGCGAGGGCCAAAGCCGTCGCCAGCTCACTCTGTGTTATTGGTCGAGGGCCCGTCGCTCCACTGTGGCTCAGAGACACTGGACGCATTCCTGCTGAGCCTCCTGATCTGTTGGAAGGACCTGCTGGGCTGCCCTGGTATACACATTTAGACACACACAAAAAAAAACATTAAGACCCCCTGGCATCATTGGTTTTGTTGTCCACGAAATCTGATGTTGAGCATCAAGCAGAGGGACTTACGGACTGAAAATCTTCCTCGTCATCAGACATGCCCTCAAACATGAAGCCACCTGCCAGATGAAAATAATTATCTGTACATTTGTAGTGAAAACTCAACAAAAACTGAAAAAAGCACCAAGACAGAATTATGAAGCAAAGACGAGGACAAGAAGTAAACAATAATATAGGTGAAACAATTTAAAGTAAATAAAAGATGGTCTTTGAACGCTACTTTTATGTTACTACTCAGCTCAGCTGTTTTGATCTCTAACTGTTCGCGGTCCTCTCTCGCTTGCCGTTGATTCTGTCCGTTTTTATTTCACCGTCTTTCTTGCTCACCTGGCATATCACTGTACGAACTGGCAGAGACATTACGAGAAGAGCTGGCACTGGACTGTGTGGGCATGCTGCCTGCCACAGAGTGCAGGACCAGGATGATGGCATTGACGAGGGCTGGGTGTGAACTGATCAACCTATGAAACACACCAGAAAAGTACATACGTGAATTTAAATGACCTTTCACTTGTGTGTATGTACTGTGATCACTTATTATGTGCCACATTGGAGCGAATAACAAAGAGAGAAGTCGTACTCACACATCCAGCATGTTCGGGTCTGTGAACTGCACAAAGAGATCTTTGTCTTGGAGCACCCCTGGACAGGTGAAAGGGTGTCAGAGGAAATGTTATTATTTGCATATTTGCATGGTGCGATGAGATGGCATAACTGTATTTATTAAACTCAGTAAGTCTTACCTAAGGCAACTGGGTCTGACCTGAGCCCTGGTGTGGCCACGATGATTTGATCCAGAGACTCTTTATTTGTCAGCATTTTATAAACCTAAGTGCAGGGACAAGACATAAAGTCCCACTTGTAAATGTAGCAACAGCAGTATAAAAAACAGCAATAGTAACTTAACTGCTGTAGAAAAGGTTGCAGGAATAGTATAAAGGTAGCAGCCAGTAATCATTTATATACTCAGACAACACTAACTGACACTTGTTTAACCAATGATTAGTGTGCATTCCATGTTTGGAACAAGGTGGGATGACTTACTTATTGTGGTAATACTGCTATACAGTACAGGCGCAGAGTATGAGCATTATCACAGAGGGCCACTTGACAAAAACATTTTACATAAATTTATAACCATCAAACAGTATTGATGGTTGGATGGTTGATTCTGCCGTCTGATTTCAGTATCATTTCTGAATCACTCCGCAAATAAATTAGTTCCACGACAGATCAGAATGTAATATAGATCAGAGGTTCTCTAACTTTTTGGGTCATCGCCCTCCTATCCATTATTCAGGTCCCTTACCACCCTCATTAAATAAAATGTAGGCTAACTGTCTCCCATGAATATTAATGTTGATTATTATTATTGTGTTACATCATTAAAATACATGTCATTGAATGTCAAATGACAGGTCTGATTTAGCTAGACAGTTGTAATATCATTGTCATTAGTTTGCTCAGGAGCAAAAAGCCATGCGAGTAGAAATTATATTTAAATAGTGTTAAACAAATGCAAAGAAAATTTCACATTCAAACTTTAGGTCTCCATTGATCACAAACAACAGCCAATCAGAGATGCCAAGCAAGAAGCAAGAAGTACTGTTCCAACAAAAAACAAGAGCAGCCTAATCAGGAAAAAGTCTAAGGCTACTGGGATAAAAGGTAGCAGCAACAAGCCTTAATTATATCATTTCAATATGTATCATCTTAACTTTCGAAGGAAATAAGCTAAATTGCTTTGAAGATTAGTGTAAGCTCTGCACTTGGTGGTTTCTGCCTGTGTTTTCACTGAGAGAGAAGTTAGTTTCAGCCGTAGTGCGTCTGACACCATCCAGTTTTTTAGTCTAGTAGTTTGTTTATTGCTCTGGTGCTGACAAGTATCTCCATCCATACCCGTGCCAATATCCAGACATCAATTTCAATACAAGTGAGTAGCTCACATCAGTTTATGTCCAAACTATCCTTTATCACTCAAGCCAATGTGCTGGTACTCTAAAAGTGATTGTGCCTGGTAGGTTTATACCATGGAAAGCTGCCAGCCGATAATAGCTAAACCTGTTCCTGTTGAAGATGATCTTTAGTTCGTAGTCGCCCAGGGTCCTGTTCACATGTAGCGCTAAAATGCATCTAGGGTGATCCAATCAGAAGTAAACAGCTGTGAGCACAGGTGTAACTGCGCCCAAGTGACTGTGGAGAAAAATCCAATCACCCGAGCCAAATAGCCCTCAGGTCAAGGATGTGTGTGTCCGAAAGTTTGTGCCGTGCAAACATCCCAATGCATTCCTGCATTCAGCAACCTAATTAAACCCATTTAACCTTTACTAAATCCTACTGGATACAGTTCACTGCCTATGTCAACTAACTCAGACAAAGTTTGGAATGAGGAATGCCACATGTCCCGCTACCCTCTTCACTAGCGTTGGCCAAGAGCAAATGTGCAAATTTGCATTAAAGCAGCAGTCCTACTTCATTAAATAAAGTGAAGTGAAATTTGATCACAAGAGATGAATCAGGATGCATTTCAGATATTTTGTGTAGCCAGGCCTAAATGTATCTGAATAGACAACAAATCTATCAAGGCCTAAACCTACACTCTTGAGTTGTTACAGAGGGCTGAGATATTGTACCAGAGACATTTACTAAAATAAACTACGTGTGACACAAAGTATCTAAGCAGAGGGAGGGGTGTCACTATGAGTATTGCTGTACGTGCAGCTCCGGCAGGGCAATATGGCATTAGCATCTTAATAGTTTTAACTAGGGATTTATCGTTTTCTGATCGAAATTGCGATTTCAGACAACACGATCATGTGATCGCCAAAGCTGCGTTTTTTTTGCAGCGCTCCTGACTGACCCAGGATCTGTTGTGTCAACTATTTTACACATACATGTTGTCTCCCTACCATCCTGCCAAGCTCACCAATCAGAAGCGGCATGCTACTCGTGGACAGGTCACGCTAACCAATCAGTATTAACCTGCTCCTCCTGCTTTGTGACGTCAATGTGTTTTGAAATGGCTTCAGCTAGAGGTGCAATGGATCGCAGTTGATCCGTGTTTCGTACGTCCTCCACGGTTCGGCATGCATGTGATCCGTGGACTACATGTGAGCAACATAGTTTTATTGTCACTGTTACTTTTGTATAATAATACCCGAAATCTCAAAAGACAGGACAGATGCTGCTGCAACGCATCTCTGTGAAGAGCGACTGATTTAAAATCCATCACATCGTCTTGAGTGAAATTCAGACTTTTTTCACTGATGTAACTATGCTGTCGTCAAAGAAACAGATCATAAGACTGTGATAATTGTTGAAACTTTGGCGATATCAGCTGTCTTAACTTCTACACAGCTACTCTCTGATCACCGGTGCAGCTCTGCCTGGCCCTGTCTGTGACACAGTATGTCTGTGCTGATTGATTAGGCGGGACATTGAGCCAGACTACAGAGCCTAGTTGTGTACTAATACTGTGCAATGTATAACGATCTAATGTATGTATATACATAGAACAGCAGTCTACTGTATAAGTTTGAAGATTTTAATATTATTACCATTATCATGACTATTATCATTATTATTACATTACATAATTCAAGTCAAGTCAAGTAAATTTTATTTATATTGTGCCAATTCACAACAAAGTTGTCTCAAGACACTTTACATATAGAGTAGGTCTAGACCACACTCAATAATTAATTTTACTTGCATTCAACAATTGAAACAATTAACTATGGTGATAATTACAGACAGAGATCAAAGCCAAGTGCATTTTTAAAATAATTTAACCCTAATCCCACCATTTTTTTTTCTTTTTTGCTGATCCCAAAAAAAAAGATCCTTCAACCAGGTTGCTTTGATGGTATGATGTAATTTTCTGTCATGTTTGTAAATGTTACTGTACATTGTGAATATTGCACTGAAGCTTGATTTGAAGAAAATTGTGAATCGAATTGAAATCGCAATATCTGCCAGAAAAATCACAATTAGATCTTTTCCTAAAATCGTTCAGCCCTAGTTTTAACTGTAAATATACTGTATATGTACACCTTTTCTCTAAAGTGACATAACGTAAAGTCTAAAATAGTATGACTGATGGTTTTATGGAATGTGATGAATTGCTCTAAATTAAGGTACCCAACAGTATAAAGTAAACGGGGCTGGGCAATATGGATATTAGTGCTTTCACAAAATATTATTTTTGATAAACAATCATCAGTAATGTGGATGACTAAGTAGGTAAAGACAAATAACAGAAAAGCTCAACAGTTTTGTGAGCTCAGGAAATGACAACAATTTACTGTAATGCAGCCTTTAAAACCCAGGAAAAGACAACACTTTCTCCACAATATCCAAAATCTAAGACAATATCTAGTCTCACATCACAATATTGATATTATGTTGATCTATTGCCCAGCCCTACTTGCTGCTATGTGAGTGCTTGCATCTTCTACTCACTGAGTCTCTGTAGGCCGAGTTGAGAGAGTGAAGTGCAGCATGAAACACCCTGAACTCCCTGGCTGCAGTTGCTCTGTTCACAGGCTCTAGAGAAGAAAAAAACATACAAACATGTTCAGTCTCAGACTTTCAGTTTCACTAAGAGTACAGTTTAAAAAAGGATTTCAATGCTTAAATGACAAACACACAGACCTGGACTGTTCTCTGGCTCTGGCCAAGTCTTTTTAAGGATGTGTAAGGTGGATCCTGGTTGAATCCCACAGGCATCCAGTGTTAGGTCGTCCTTAAGTTTCCGCCCACAGTGGACCAGCTCTGATGTGAGACGTGAACAGAGACACAGAACACTTTAAAGACAAATAGCAATGATAGACGACAGAGTAACACATCGCCTTAATGCACCTCCAGGACTTTTCAGATTAAACAACAGAGTAGTGGAATTTTCTTACCAGTGCCATGCAGACACGCAAAGAAACATTCATTCAGAACTACTTTATTGTACTTTATTACTTTCAAATGCCAGAGTGGTAACAGACCTATAAGTTCAGGGTCTGGGATGGAGTCTGGGATCTGTGCTGCAACAAGTTGTTTCAAAGTAGCGACTCTGTATCCTCCAGGTGAAACGTCTCCTGGCATCATCTCTGGGAAGTGGAAGATGGATTTGGGCTGATCCATCAGCTTCAAAGACAGCTGCCAGTCTGAAGAGGCCATCTCTCCCTTTGACACACACAAAAAGCACAGCATTAAGATAGCGGCATGTATACAAGATCCATTTCCATCCATTTGATCAGTCATTACTGATGTGAGCCTGGAGCTCTTAACGTTAGCAAAACGTAAAATTTCGTCTTAAGATAGGTCAGTGAAAATAATGACGTTTCTATCTTTGTTCAGCACAACATAATACATTAAAAAAACGTTACACCAATAAGACGGTGATTTTAGAGGACAAACTCGGGACAAAACACATGACCACCTTCATATTTATCTTCTTAAGGGTTAGGACATTAAATGTTACGTTAGCAAACCTACTCAACCCCGGTTAGCTGCTTACCGTTTTCTTAAATAAAAACATGCCGATTTTTTAATTACAATGGAGATATTCGTATAGTAGAGATAGTTTTATAACAATTCCTTGGTAACGTTAAAAGAAATGTCAAACAGAAACGCCAGGACAGCTGTAGTCTTTATAAAAATATCGCACACTCACCATTTTATTGTTGACACTCAAGCCACTTCCTGCTTTTAGTCACGTGGTCTATGCTACGTTTACTTCCACTGTTCAAACAAAGGAGCTTTCATTTCTCTGTCCTTCGCTGTCTTTTTTAACCACCGGCAATCTTAAAACCGCTCCTTTTTTGCTCTCTCACACACGCGCGCGCGCGCACACACACACACACACACACACACACACACACACATTTCAAGACAAAGAAAAAAACTAAACATTAGATGATATATGTCTAAACACAACACAGTGCCCATATATTGTATCTCTTTTGTTTTAAGAGTGAAACATACTTTTAACGCACTGCACAGGTTCTCAATTGATTTTCCTGCTGCACATTTTCCAACGCCGTGTCATGTCTTGGGCAAACTTGATTCCAGACAGTAGTTTTATGGTCTGGGTGTATCATTTCAAGCCACAACTCACTAAAACTGTAATTATTAGGCGAATCTATACATCCAAAGTATAGGCTTATACAGCCCACAAATCTATGCCAATATTATGCAAACTGGAAAAAGTTATCTAATATGCAATAACCTGTCTAAAATGGAATTAATCAAATAGCAGTATATTAATCCAAGTATTCTTACATAAATACATAGGGAGAATCGGAGTTTTGTGTTTTTCACTGTTTTTTAATTTTATTATTATTATTTCCGTTTTTAATTTTTGGTTTTCAATTTAGTTTTATTGTTCAAACATGTCTAGTTTTGGTTTAGTTTTTCTATTAGTTTCAGTGTTAGTTTCCGTTTTTATGGGGGTATATGTCAGGGGAACGTTTAAGAAGTTAACCTACAGACACAACACAAGCCAAATGACTCAGACATCCAAGCAACAATGTCTCCTCATGTTTGTTGTGTTGACAAATTTGACAAAACTGACAAAGACTAAAACTAAAGACATTTCCTGAATATTTTTTTATTTTATTTTAGTAACTACACAATATCGTTTCAGTTAACTTTCGTTTTGTAGTCTCTGTTTAAGTTAACTAGAATCCTTTCTTTCACACACATATACGTTTTTTTGTTTGTTTTTTAATTAACTATAATGATCTTGGTGGCATATATATAGGTAAATCTGTCTGATTCACATCAACTGCATAGGCTGCAGTGATGCGTTTAAGGAACATATAATAATTCAAACGACCTATGCGATATAACGATAAAAAGTAGCCTAATGTTGGGTGCCCACGGAAAGGAAGTGAATGAAAACTCGCATTTGTCACACAGTGTACAGTTTATGTTAAGAAAGCGAGATATATCAACCAACGCGTTCACAAATGGTTAACCTGGGGGTCGGGACTCAGGAGGCTCTTTCCCCCCTCGGTATGACATCACTGCTGGACAAAGCAGCAAGGAGTGGTTTCTGTGAAGAGAACCGTCCCAAATCAATGGAGCATACCCACGCACTCTGAAAAAACCATCCTGTAGCTTTATCCGCCGTCAAAACAAACTGTTATCGCGTCGGCAGCAGCTCTTCCAGTGCTTTGTTTTAAAAGGAATGAACTACTGTGGAAAATAACATCGGCTGTGGTGCTGGTCAGAGAAAAGATTCACCGCCGCTGGATGGTTGGTGGTTTTTAAGTTTCGCCCTCCTAACATGGTAAGCCCTAAGAAATTGTGTTTGAGACTAGAGCACCAAAGCTAACAGGTATTATCATATGCAGGCTAATGAAAAAAATGACCAACTTTTATTTTCAAAGACCAGCAACAGCTGGCGGGGAGAAGAAGAAGAACCCCATGAACTCTGTCAGGGCAGGCGAACTGCTTCACATACTTGGCTCTCTATTTACTGGCATGACTGCTCATTTTTTTTACTTTTAAAGCAAGACATAGGCCTGCTGCTAAACTATACAGTGTACAGTTTCACATATGAGCAACTGCTATTTATGAATGAAACGGACTGCGCCCCCATTTGACGAAAACTCAATACTGCATGACTGCATTTAATCAGTGTAACAGCAACTTCCATAACTTAAAATGGGGACATAAAAATAATGCGTTTACATTTATCGACAAGCAACGCACTATTTCCAGTCTGACATTGAGATAATGTGTCAGTCAGTTTTTTATATCCTCAATAACGTAAAGTCCATACAACTACGTTGGTATGGATATATGTATAACTTAACAATATACCTTTTTTACATTAGCCATATCGATATGAAACAGTGGGGTAAACAGTGGGGTCCTAGTGGGTTCACATGCACAATAGCAGCACCATGACTCTGACTGACCTGAATTGAAAGGAAACCTTAATTAGTATCATTGGTAACATCTGTGTTTACCCTTCTGTTTCATATCAAAATGGCTGCTATGAAAAAAATATATTAATATAGGCCTATATGTAAGTGTTTTCTTCTTCTTTTTCTAAGTCTATCTTTCTCTGTGTGGATGAGATGAACTCTATGAAAAACAAATTATTTTACACTTCTGAAATATGCTTATTTTTCAGACTTTCCTCTAATCTTTGTTTCTTTCTCCTGTGAATGACCTTTTTTTTGCAGCAGCATGAAATAGCAGGGTAAACACAGGTGCTACCAAAGATACTAATTAATGTCCCATTCCTTTTAATGTAGTGAAGCCTTTCCAGTGTACCAACATGCACAATAGCAGCATGCTGACTCTGTTTGACCTGAATGGAACAGGACCTTAATTAGTATCACTGGTGACACCTGCGTTTACAATTTAATGTCAAAATGGCTGAATGTTTTTTTTTAAATATATACCTATATCTAAATATTCTTCCTCTTTCTCTGTCTTTTTTGTGTGGATGGAATGAACTGTTGCAGCATGCAGGCTAGATTACAGTGGTTTCCAACCTAAGGTTTGAGACCCAAAAAAGGGTAGAATCTGACGGGACAGTTGATGATTGACAGATAGAAAAATGAAAAATTTTACTGTTACACTGACCTATACTTATTTTTTTTAGACTTTCCTCTAATCTTTGTTTATTTTTTCATGTGAATAGACCTTTGTCTATAGCAGCCATTTTGACATGAAATCGGAGAGTAAACACAAGTGGTACCAATAATACTGATTAAGGTCGTGTTCAATTTAATGTAGCAGAGCCTTTGAGCTCTGTTTGACCTGAATTGAAAGGAAACCTTAATTAGTATCATTGGTAACACCTGTGCTTACCCTACTATTTATTTCATATATATATATGGCTGCTGAGAAAAAGGACTGTTGATAAAAGCAAATCTTACCTCTGAAGCAATGAGAAGAAATCACTCTTTGCTTGAACTGGTCACAGCTAGAAGCCACATGCAACCAGAAACGAGGGATTAGATGTAGGCATTCTTAGAGGGTCAGAAATGAACTGTTCTAGGAGAAGATGCTGTACTCTGGGCTGCAATGAGGATGTTGCCTGGCCTCATGCAGCCATTATCACATGATAGTGCAACTGTGCTCTGCTGGCAGGTACAGCTTCCTGAGGGATGTAGGAGGATGTAGTTTTTTCCATCCTGACAACTTGTCTAGGAAACGTTTTCTGATATAGTGGTGAGATAATGATGTTATTCGACATTGTACAAGATGCTCTAACACATTTTTTTTAAACCAGGGATGTGATTGCAGTTTGTGACAGTAGGCGTTTCATAATATTATTTCATCTCCATATTATTGCATGTATATGTCAAGTAGCAGTAAGATGAAGGTTACACTAAATTGGCTCCTCTGGCTTTACAAAAGCAAGATATTGGAGTACCTGTCACATTGCATACTGATCCTACACTTTTCTGGTCTCAAGAAGACACACATGCCCTACAATTGTCAGTGCCTCACTTGCTAATTGTCACTCAGATGAAAATATATAGTCTAGTTGTCTTGCCCATTATTAGATTGCTGTATGAGACTGATACATGGCCTAGTGTGAATTGTAAATTAGAGTTTCAGTAATTATAGAGAAAGTTGGCGAGTTAAACTTTCATACAATGTCTGAGCCATAAAGCTTTCTTGAAGTTTATGGAGCTCTTCTTCTTTCTTCAGCTTGACGAACTAATGTACAATTTGACTAATTGTCTTGACTATTACGAGGAATATTCCCCTGCATTAAGTGAATCCAGTCATCCCTTGCGGCGGTTTGCTAAATTCACACCACTGCTGCCATATGGATTTGAAAAGCTCACTCTCATCCCATGATGCTGTCCTCAATGGCACTGGTGTCTTCCAGGCTGGAAATGTCCCTATCATCAAGGGTTGAATAGTTCCCAATGGTTTGAGGAGCTTGGCAACGATGCCAGCCATATGCCAATGAGACATTTGAGCCCAGAGGGTCAGTCAGATTCATTATATTTATAGTGTATAAGAAAGGACTTGTCATCCAGGAGAGAAGTGGACTCAAGAAAGAGCAGCAGTGTCAGTAAAAAGACAAACCGGAAGAGAACCGCTGTCATAGATATCTCAAAAAGAACACCGCAATGGTACAATGACGATGGCAATATTGTAAATCTTAATGTTCTGTGATACTTCAAGAATCATTTCTCTTTCCTTTGACCTCAGTAAGAAGCTTAATAATCCTTAGCGCTGTGTCAAAATGAAATACACTGGTGATTATGGCTCAAAAGCTGCCGACCACTAAAAGAAACTCAAGACATTCAGTCTGTCAAACAGTCGTTCAGCGGCCGTTTCTTTTCCATTTTAATGATCTTCATTTTAGAGAGCACCGTTATTAGTTAATTCCATGAACAGCATGGAAATGTGAATAAAAAGTTGGTAATAGTTTTGATAAATTGGTTTAATATAGTGATGGATAACAACTATTTTAAAATACAGTCTTCTACTGTTAAAGATTATTGTCCCATTATATTCCTCAGGTTCAGTCAGGTCAGCTTGTTTTGATCTCTGACATTGGGCTGAGTCAAAAGGAAGAAAAAAGCATTAACATGCTGGCATGGGGTCACTTTAGTACTTGAGTCATTCAGTAAAAAAACCTTTGATGGCTTCCTGGTGTCTGCACAACACAGACGGAGTCAGACTGTGGTTTGGTGTGTTGGCACATTTTAGTTCATGCTGTCCTCAGGAAAACAGATACAGAGATCCTGCCCCTTTTTGAGAGGATGGCTGTGATGTATGTCTGGTCTTTTCGTAAATGAATATTTATACCCATTTTTGAATGTCTGTGCAGTGAATAACCCATATTCCCCGCTTGTGAGGGCAAATATCTTGGGAGATTCAGATAGTGTTCCAAGCGTGTCTTTTTGAGTTGGTCTCTAGCAGGCTAATGCTTTCTGAGAGTCCAGAGCAAGTGGTGAGTGTGCTGTTATGGAAACTTTGTGATGAAGCTGCACTCCTGCCCACATCCTCTCTGCTGAAGCCATAAATGGAGCCTCATGGAAAAGGGTTTGGTTAAGCCATGAGGTGGGGCTACAGCTGGCTGCAATATTGAAATCATTCATATCAAAACATCGCAGCTGATCTGTTACCTGCCTTCATTCAGTTTAAATTTATTCGTCCAAAACCAGGACAGAAAATTAGCACCAGTCATTAGCCAAATGCTTGTAAAATGTGACTGGTAGATTTGTGTCACTCACCAGTCAATAAAACAACAGTAATCTATTGAGCAGCTGGTAAAATTTGAACATCCACTAGTCATTTGTCCAGTGAACAAAAAAGAAAAAAAAATCGGACCCTGTTCAAAACAGTAAAACAAAGGTTGGTGACCTTGTAATTGTAGACTTGTGTAGACATGTAGACACTCAAACATAAGGCTTCACTTATGGTGATTGGTGGGACATTACAGCATCTGACCTTCATGTTCAGAGTTACTCATCAAAGTGGTGAAGCACCCACAGTAGTTACTGTAAATACTGGGTAACTCCCCATCACTCCTGTGGCAAGAAGTAGATAAAAAGTAAATAAAATTGTAAACACTTTTCTCTCTGATTTGAAAACACCAGTAAAGGTGGATACACGGTAAAAAGAAAGACCATGTGGAGTTTTTCTAGTGTAGCGGCAATATTTAGAAGCTAAGTTTATCTAGTCATACAATACAGATATATTTATTAATTTTATTTTCTGTTTCCATTAAACTACATTTAACACTATCCATTGGTCATAAATGCAGAAACAGAAACAGATATAAGTAAGTGACACAAAGTTTAAAGAGGTGAAAATGGAATGTTATGCTGCCAAGCAGACATACTGTAACTCATAGACCTACTCTCTGTAGACAGTGATGGTGGTAACTCACCATGTTGTTGTTGTTAAAGGAACTAAAAGAGAGGGGAAGAGAAGAGATTTGGCTGTTTTCAGTGATTCACTGTAATGTGCTCTAAAAACTGATGTTTGGATGTTTGGAAAACATTTTCACTCATATGCAGAATTTGTAAGTAGATAGGCCTACAAGCTATTGTGGCCATGTTCAAAATAGACGTCCAGAAGTGATTGGATGACTCCTAAATAGAGTTGCTGCAATACCAGACTTTTAAAGTTTGATACAGTACTCATTTTTTTTTAAAAAGGTACCCAGTACCTCTTACAATAACTCGATACAACAGTAAAAATGAGAGAGAAAAAAAGTCCTAGACACATAAAATAAGATCTTTTTTCTTTTTTGAACAACCTGCACACAGTGCTGGTACAGAAAGAGTCACTGAACACTGTGTGGTTTTGCTGCAAGCCAAACTTTAGGAATGACAAAGAGTAAAGTGAACTGAGGTCTTGAATGAGCACTTTCAATGCTATAAGTAGCAGATATTGTATTGTTTTAAATATGTGGGATTGAAAAAGTATCAATATTTAGACACCTTTGACAGTCTGACCTTTAAACATCTTCAAATTCTGTAATTAAAAATGTAGTGACTTGTATTTCCTTATTCACTGGATATCTAGCTACCTGCCAACAAAAATACCTGATAGCTTTTGCAGTTCACCAGTCACTACTCTTCTGTGTAGCACTGAGCAGCCATTATGCCATCTTATACCAACCAGCATGGGGAGCTGTTCATCTTTAATTCCTACCTTAAACATACTGTGTGTTTAGCTTTATTTAACTTTCCCATTCCTTAATAGTTGTTACAGTTGTTGTTGTTGGCCTCTAAAAAGTACTTATGTATTGTGATCTGAACATTTATGACTTTGGTGACTCCCAGTGGTCGTATGGAAAAAGACACACCACAGAGATGAATGGGCACTCTGCACCTCATCTCGCCAGGATTGTCTAATTTTTCTACAGAAACTTTGGAATAAACATATCAAAATAATGATGAAAGATGAAATATGCTTCAGCGGAGCAGCTTTTATCAACCAGTATAGTTTTCATCCAGCTCCCACACATGCTCTCAGGGAACAGACACTTGCCTCTGGGGTATTTGTGGGAAAAGAGGAATAGAGAGTATGGGCACAGTGGAGGATGTGGATAACTCACCACGAGGAAGTGAGTGTAAAGAAACAGAAAGGAAGCAGGCCCATGTGCTCTTTCCCTTACGTGCTGAGAGGTGATGTCATGCTAAATCAGTTTCCATTTCCATGTATTTATTTATTCCCATGGACAATGCGCATTGATCAGCATCACTGTAGATGTGCTGTAAATGTTAGCCAAAAGGCAAATTTTCAGCTGTTGTCCCTCTGACTGATGTTGAATTGGCCATAGTTATTATTATTATTATCATTATTATTATTATTATTATTGACAGGAAACCAAATAGTTTATGACTGGTAATAGATAACCAGATAATCCATCATTTCACATTTTTGTATTTTAAAAGGAATATAACCTGTAGTTTATGCACACGTGAGGGTAAGAAAGGCTCAGTTGTTGTGAGCAAAGATGGATCATTTAATATTTCATAGCTCTGACCAACCCAAATCTAACTGGCATCAGTATTACAACATAAACAAACAAACAAACAAAAAAAAGTCCTGCCTCTTCAAATGTTCATTTAGTTTTTCTTGTAAAGGACATCACATTAAAGGCTCTTTAAAAATCTATGTGTGTTAGTAATAAGAGGACAGTAATAGCTGCCATGGAGTTGCCTCACCAGTGTTTTACCCCGTCAGAAGCATTTATATTCAAATTTTAAGGAAGATGAATATACCATGATATACCATCCATCCTTCAAATTATACTGTGATATAAATTTTAGAACATACCACCCGGCCCTGTATTATTATAGCCAATATTGATTGCTGTGATAAGCCTGTATCAGCCAGTAATTTATCAACCTTGATATTTATTGTGCATCCCTATAATATAGCACATTGTTACACAAGAAATAGCACATTCTTACACAAGAAAGACATCTTGAGAAGATATCCAGTGACTGGAATTACTGTTGAATCTGTCTGCTTCTACATATATTATTCAGTGGCATTTCTTGTCTTAAATTAAGGAGAAATACCCCATTTACGCAATATTCAAAATGCTGAGTATATCTGTTTTATAACAAAAAAAAATCCCCCATCTCTTCACTTCTCTGTTTTCATCTTCCTATTTTTACATACATGCTATTTATCCACTTATCCACAGAATATTTGTATCTTATTGTTATTTTTTTCCACAAAACAGATTTGCACTCATCCCAGAAGACACGCAACAAGCAAGCATGGACACTGAAACCGATCTAGTGTGTTGTTGCACTGTTGTTGTTATCCAATTATTTATAATAGGTGACTGTGGAACAATGACTTCATATCAATGACAAAAAGTGCTCCTCCAGTTTTTCCTAAAATACAAATACAAGTAGTCTTCGTCTCAACAAACACAAATAGTGACCTCTACCAATCTCTCTGAGATGTAGTATACCTCATAAATATTTCATGCATGGTAGAGTGGCAGTCGACGGGGAGGGGATAGTTTTGTCTGTCTCTACTCACTCCTAAAGTAGTGTTTTCCCTCTGGAAAGCAGAGAGAATGACTCGGCTGTTTCCTGTCAACTTTGGAAGTCCCCATTTGTCATCACAGATCCACTCCCTCTGAAAGAGAAAAGCCTTGAGCGGGCCAGAGAATAGACTGAAATAGTCACCTTCAGAATACTTTCAGATAAGTTTGTAAGTCACAAAAAAATCATTCTTGACCTTCAAATAGCCGTTAGTTCATGAAATATGTTCAGGAATTTCTCATTGTCTCAAAATCCACCCTCATGCGAGACAAAGCAAGTTAGAACAAAGAAAACGCCCCTTTCTGTTTCTGTGTCACTTCTTAATCACCCGTCTATCCACACGTCCTCTGTACTATTGTGTTCTGTGTTTTCAGTCTTCCTCCTCCTCAGACATCTTGTGTTTTTTCCCCTGCAGCGCTGTGTCTGAAGAAATTGACCTGCAGTTCGAATCCACCCTGGAAGACCATGCTGTCCCTCCTGCTGCCCGCAATGCTGGCCGTCCAAGCTATGGGTGGGTGTTGCCCCTGCCCATGCCCTGCCATTAGATCCGAGTCACCGCAGTGGGAAATGCCACTTTCTGTTAAACACTACGCCCTGCAGGGCCTATTAGTCTTCCCCCTTCAAAGGCTTCACTGGGTGAAACAACAGTTCAAATGAGGCTACTCCCAAAAAGTAATGTGCCAATAGCTGGGAAGTTATAAACCCTCCCCATTTAAACTCTCATCCATCCACACCACTTGACAAAGAGCATTTTCTTATTTATACAGACGTCCCGCCTCAGGGAGTAAAAAGACATTTTTCACAATAATTCCTTTATAAGTTGAGTTTTTACAGGGTTACACCTCTATGATACAAGAGTGTGTTTTTATTTTATATTTCTCTTATTATTCAGCTTGTAAAACAGAATGGCTTTGACCTTTTCCAGACAGGTGAGGAGTAGAGCTCGGGGCTGGGGCGAGGCCTGGATGAAAACTGCTAGAAGTGCAGTTTGTCTGCTGTGACTCAGGGAGTGTGGTGTGTGGAAGTCATCCTCTTGATATTTATAACACAGGGAAGCATGCTTGTGGTTGATGTTGCAACTGAGGATTCATAACTCACGCACTCAAAAGTTTTACTTCAGTAGAAATGGTGCTCCAAGAAAAACGCATGTCATCATAAAAAAAGAGACAAATAGCCTGCACAGGCTTGATAATGTCTCAAGACACAGTAAATAAAAGAAGGGAATTGAGCATGTCAAAAGGGGGGGCAACAGTGCATATATTTGAATGCCACCCTTTTCCCAGTCGGTGTGTGGCTGACACATAATGTAAATTAAAACCTCATAGTGGATGATATTCCTTTATATTAATGTATAGCCTGAGGGAGGAAGCAGGAAGGCAGCTCCGAGAGGTTTCTTCTGCGTGCCAAAAATGGACTGAGCGTACTTTGGCGAACCCACAAAGTTCACAAAGAACTTTTATCGTCCAAAAACACCATCATTTAAAAAACTCTATTTTTTGTCTTTTCTGCTCTCTGGTTGAGCTGACACAACCTCCTATCGGCCATCAGTGGCACATTTCAATCTTGACTCAGTGGACCTAAGTGTCTTCAGTGGTTCATTAGGGACCTATTCTCTCCCAGCACAAATGGGCCCGCGGCCTGCTCATTACTGGCTGTGTGGCATCCACTGCCTAACTCGCTCCTCTCACCGGGAGGGAAGAGGAGGAGGAGGTGTCGGGGACTGATGGAGCTCTTTAACTCACGGGTAATGGGCTATTGTAGCTCACACAATGATTCCGTTTCTCTCTGCTAACTGGAGCACTAAGTGAATTAGTTGGAGTCTAGTTTGATGCTATAGTGTGCACATGTAACATTGTGTGATCATACAAAAACACAGCATGCCTTATGGACCTTATTTGATTTGGTGTGGTTTTATTATTATCGCTGCAATTATTAGTCGATTGACAGAAAATTAGCTAATTAATAAATCTTTTCAGTCATTTTTCAAGCAAAAATGTCAAACATTTGCTGGTTCCAGCTTTGTTGCTATTCTTAGTCATTTGTGGTAGTAAAAGAAGAGTCTTTGGGTTTCAGACTGTTGGTTGGACAAAAGAGGTAATTTGAAGATGTCACTTTGGGCTCTGGGAAATTTTTCACAGTTTTTGACATTTTATCATGAAAATAATTGGCGGATTAATTGATAATAAAAATGACTGTTTGTTGCAGCCCTAATTATTATATCTACGGCTGTGCCACCAGCTTCAAAGACTTTCAGGTGCATTTCACAACAACGCAGACAAATTCAATCTTACTTTATTTTTTATTCTGTGTTAATTAAGATATTGAGCGCAGTGGCATATACTTGATGTAATTGTGGGCTGACAAGTGAATGCTCAGTCTGTCTATTTTTTACCAGTAAAAGAGAACTGTAATTATCTGAGTTACTAATTAAAGGTCAATTTGGTTGCCTTTGATTTATAAAGAGCCATGTTTTGCTTCTATTGGCCACACAAACAGAAACCGGACAGACTTGTGTAATTATATCAGCTGTGTATGTGTGTATTCATGTCTGTGTTGGTACTATTCAGGGTCTCCAAGGTCTCCAGGTCCCTCGCTGGGATTACTGGCTGTAATCTTGCTCGTATTCAGCCGTGTCATTGCTCGATAACTCCAGCAAGTGCCCCTATCAGTAGACGCGATTACACCTTGTGGTCCCTGCCAACAAGCTTCCTATCATGAGAACGGTGTTTGTGGAAGAAAAACACAAGGACAGCACATGACAGCACTGTCATCCCAACGCAGTAACATTGTCTCTGTAGCTCCCAGCTGTATCCTGACTCACTAGTCAGATGATGGATCATTCTCTGTGAAACCTCTCCCTGATGTTACTCATACAGCACCGCACAGCTGTTGTGTCACTGCAGCCGTGAAGAGGCTCGTCTGTGAGGGGTTGTTATTTTTGTGCTTAAATGCACTATTGAAGAAGCAGAAGTGAGGAGAATTTGCTACACCAACCCAGCCTGGCTTTCACCTTTGACCCTACTGTTTTCTTATAATAGCTTAGGTTTTATTTTTATTGTGCTCATTATAACCCATGAATGTCAGCAAAATGCATGAAATGTCAAAGTGTATGTACAGTAATGACTGAGCCACAACAGTAGCTGAGTACAGTAACATCCTTGGCTCACTCCAGCACAGCACACAGCAGTGTCAGCCAGTGGCAGAGCTAACAGGAGGCTGTCTAGCTAATTGCTTGTTGTTGTCATACTCTCTGTTCAGTTAGCACAGCCACTAGGCTGCCAGATTTCGCTGTGTGCAGCTCTTAGCACCCAAACAATGAAAGAGAATTGTATTCATGCAAATGTAGAAATGGAAAGCTGACCCTGATTTCACTCTCGGTGATGGGAGCTGTAAGGTAATTCAAATTAATTAGCATAATTGGATAGATTGCATCTATCGTAGTAGTCGGCAGGCACACATTATGGCAGGGCTGTGGAGCGTGAAGATAGGCTGCTCATGCCTGCATCTCTGGTGTACTTTTTAAAGGTCTGCTAACTATGAATGCCCTCTTCCTGTCCTCCTTTTCTCTTCACAGCAATTGATTCTGCAGAGAGGGGACACTTTAGCCTGTGCAGAAATTCAATTTAGGGTTATTACCCCATATCAGTGATGTTCTTGCTAATTTGATTGCGTCCAGTGAAGTATCCTTTTAAAAACAATCGAGGACAGGCTCAACAAAGATTGGTTTCGCCGCAATGCATACATAATGACCAGTCTCTGTTGGCTTGCCTCCGACTCACCGTTTCCCAGCTCTTCTTTTCTCACAGCGCGCTCATTGAAACAGAGTGCATTACCCAACAAGCACCTCATGATTATTTCAACAAGTCCTAAAAATGCTGCCTTGTGGGATCGTTAAAAAATTGATACGGTTAATATGCCGAGATTGCAGTTCTGGAGGGGAAGAGGGGCCTGGAGCCATATGTGGGTCTGCTGTGTGCCTAGTGGGCTGTGATGAATGGGTTGAACGGATGCTGATCTGTGCTTGGAAAGCATCACAGCTACTGACTTGCTGAGGAAGCAACCCAGCAGCTGACACAAGGAGACACCTACCTCCAGGGTGTTGCCTTGGTGAAGTGGCGTTGATGATGTCAGGCACGAGACAACACACAGCTGACGACAAGCTGACCCTTGCTTAACCCCGCATCACGCCTGGTGCATGAAACCATGAATCAGCAAACGATATGAACCTGTTAAAGAGCCAAACCTTTCATTTCATGAGACAGCAGATGTCTCCAACACCTGCCTCATCAACACCTGCCTTGTCTTTCTCATCAACTCTTCCCGGCTGTACTGTAATGATGGTCATAGTGTGTACACCTCTATGTCTGGAGGTATGATTCTCACTTGGGGGTGTGAGAGGCCCCAGTTTAAATCCTGGGCAAGTCCCCATTTGTTACCCACTGGCTCAAGGCTGGCAACAAAAGGGGAGGTCACACATAGATATATCAATCAACAAGTGATTTATTTATAAACAAGTTAACTAATTGAGGTTTATGTAAGTAGAGTCATCAGTCATGTTAGTGGTGTGTGGATCGGTGAAAACATGGTGTCATGTGTGTTGTCAGGTGCAACAAACTGAGCAAAGGAAACAGGGTGAGGTGACCACAGCAGGCCCGGATGAGAGAGAGTATGACTACCAGAAGGGTGGTCCTTTATGGCCTTTGGGATCCCAGCCCAGAGGGGCAGGCGATCCACCTGGCTCCACCTACCAGCCAACTCCCAGTATCTCCATGACAAGACACCAGAGTGAGACAACATGCAGGCAGAATAGAGAGGGTCACACTTGCCATTATTGGAAATAGGAGATGGGACCGATCTGATCCAATATCACATCGGGGGCCGATTTTGACAGATTTCATTGGCTGAATACCGGACTTATGTGCTGATCCAATTTCAAAAGTCCTGCGTCATTATTTACTGAAGCTACACAGATAAAATGCAATGCAATTAAAAGCTTTCACAGAAATTCAGTATTGATATCTATCACAAGGGACACACATCCCAAATCCCCATAATATAATATAGCTGTAATGAAAAAATGTAACAGCCACCTCACTTATGGATGAAGCTATCAACCACCACAGAGAAATCAGCATAAATCACCATGAACTGCTCTGAACTGAACAAACACTATAAAAACATTGCAAACACTAAGTAACACAAAGTATTATATTTGTATTTTGTAACATAAAAATAGCAAACTTAAACGTTTTACTTTTTTTCAGTGTTTGTAATTCATTATGGGAAATGAGGGCTGTCTTTCAGCACTATCTGTGGCCCATGTGAATGTAAAAAGCCACAATCCTACAGCGTCCCACCATGGTCGGAGGATGCCGAGATCAACCGACAGAACTTTTCACCACTAAACTGAAGTTCAGTTTTAGCTTCATGTAATCTAGCACATATTAATAACAACAATAATCATCATCATCATCATCATCAAGAAAAAAGAGCTCCGGTATCGGTATAGTATTGGTATTAGCAGATAACCAAATTTAGGTATCAGAATTGAAAAACTGAAAAAAAGTGGATCAGTGCCTCTCTAAAATTAGCTGCACTCAATTCAGATCTGACCCCATGACCCCCCTGCTACCTTTGGGTGCTTCTTCGTCCATCAGGCTTGCTCCCCCCTCCATCCCCAGCCTCCTGCTCATCAAAAGCTCTCTGTCTCTCAGGCTTGTAAGCCAGAGGCTTGCCCTTATCTGCCCGCTGTTCCTCAGCCGGCACTATTATCTGACTGCCGGAGCCCATTAACAGGTTATTGACGGGATATGAGATGGCATACATCTATGAAGGAAGCAAGACAGAGGGAGCAGAGATAGGGAGCAAGAAAGAGAGCGAAAAGAGAGAAAATAGCACAATAGTGAGTCCTATCTTGATTTATGACATTGCTGAAAATAAGCAAGTCAGAGTCCTTGTCTTCCCTATCTGCCATCACCTGTATCTCTCTCTGAGTGAGGGCACTCACACTCCATGATGAGTTCCTGGAGCAAAAAAAATGGGAAAGGAAGAGATTATGCTCAGAGCTTAATGTTGAAAGTGACCCCTTTACACCACAGACAGCTCTAAGTCGGGCTTAATCTCATCCATATTGTGGCTCTTTCACCGAGGGGCCATTTGAAAAGCGCTGCTCAAGACACAGACTCTCTTTCAGATTGCTAATTTCAACCCAAATCATGCTTACTGTGCACATACTCCCATCTCTCCCTTAATGTTTTCCAGATGCTAATTTTTTTTTTCGAATGGGAGTATTATGGACATCTACATCTGCTCCTGACAGCATGAAATCAAAAGCTAGCTTTCCCCTCAGACTTTTACAGGGATTGGTTATATCATAAGAATAATCGGTATGAAAGGGCTCACAGATCCTTTGAGCAAAATCCTTTGATGTTCAGGTGGTGCAAAATGTCCAGAATGAGAATGTGTTGCAGTTACAGTCATCAACAGAGGGGGGCAGTGTTGTAAAAGCCTATTTCTGCTGTCTGTCTTCTTGCCCGACTGAACCCTACTGTCATTGCAGTCTGTTAGTATTGCACCTGTTTACTTTGCTGTGTCAATATTGCCCCCTCCAATGCCGCTGCTTGCTTTTCCTTATTTATGAAATCATATGAATATTTCCTCCCATGTCACATGCTTCAGCAGGGTTTTAAACATACCCTTTAAACATGTGTCCTTGCTGTGTTTGACAAATCCACTGCTTGCTTGCTTGTAAATAATAATAATCTCTGCTCACTGTCTGTTATTGAACTGTCACCATTGTTGCCTTTTATAAAAGAGAGACAGCAAGCTTATCATTGTGTGGTTGTAGTTGGTATTGAACTAAGTCAAGCTGGAGTGAACTTGTATTGCTTGTTGAGCTGAAATGCTGCAAATTGGAATCAAATTGCATGTTAAAATATATGTGTGCATGTGTGTTGGACATGAACATATGAACTGCATCTGAAGTCAGTGAATTAAGAAAACAACCCTTGCAGATACCTGCAGAAAATAGTCAGACTTGACCTATAAGGCAACTTGTCTCATTTCCCATTGCGTGCACAGGGTTCAAAGTTAATGTATTTTTTCACTTGCCTTGGTTGGGCAAGTAGGTGAGAAAACAACTTGCCTGAAGTCAAGTTTTGCTCGCCCCTGTACAATTTGTTTTATTTGCAGATATTAAATAACAACACACTAAAGCTAATTGTCATATTTAATCTAAATCAGCAATGTCTAAAAATGAATGAAAATAGTGAAAAATGTCCTTCCCAGTCCATGATGTCTAGAAATTTTTCATTCATTTTTTGTCAGTCCAAATCCAAAGATATTCAGTTAAATATTATAATAAGAGGAAAAGCAAGACATGTCCATATTTAAGAGGCAGAAAACTCCATTTTCTGTCATAATAGTTTAATTCTTTTTCACCACCTGCCCAGTTGAGCAAGTTAGCTGAAAGATTTACTTGTCCGACATGGCATTTTACTAGCCCCAGGCAAGTGAGCAATACTTGTTGTTGAGCCCTGGTGTGTGTGTGTGTGTGTGTGTGTGTATTATTCATGTTGTGGGGACATAAATTTGTTTACATATTGTGGGACTAGCCCTCCTTTTGCGGACAAAACACAAGACCCAATAAAGTAAATCATTAAATTTTTGTGTGAATACTTTAAAGTGAGAGTAAGTGGTTAGGGTTAGAGTAAGTCTCCTAGAAAAGACTGTCAGTCAATGTAATTTCCTCTGAAGTGATAAACAAGACTGTGTGTGTGTGTGTTTGTGTGTGTCAGGGAAAGTGCAGGGGTCTGGGCACCAGTGCTGTGTGTACACATGTGTGTGTTTGTGTTTGTGACTCTTGCTGGTCATGCTGATGGGAACCTCTCTGCTCCAGAGCAGCTTTGTATCAGCGTCTCCATTGTAGTGTCTCGTGTCCAATTCCTCAGACACTGTGTTGCTGTGGAGCTGTCAGGAGTCATACAGGTGTGGAATATCAATGTGTTCTCTGGCCTTTGGGTGTCTGTTTCTGCATGAAATTGTGTGTAGGAGGGTGTGTATGTGTGTGTACGGCTGAATATTATTTGGATTATACTGATACTGATACCACAGGTACTGTTTATTTATACCAGTGCTAACCAATACTTTTACCAGTTCTCTTTTTCAGCAGCACAGTGGAGGATTAAGGTGTCCCATTGTGTTATATGTCGACTAATCACTTTGATCAATCGGCTTCTACAAAGGGGGTTTTGTGCAAAAACATTCCTCTCTAGTTTTTATGTCAATAAACGGCAGCAGACGTGAAATAACCATCATTTAAAAATCTGACTCGCACTCATACAGAACTGATCATTTCTGGCATCAGCATGATTAGTTTTTTGAAGTGTGGAGTATTTTTGTCCCAGAAGGGATAGACTGATAGAATTTTGCAATGATCAACAGTTTGATACTTACTCACTAGCACTGGAGCATGCCATGGCTCTAGCTGGGCTTGTGTTTATGGATATAAATGAATGATGATCAAAAGACTGGCTTCAGCCTCTGAGAAATATTTTGCAATTTCACATTTTTTCTCAAGTTCTCACTATTAAATTGGTTTAATTTGAGTATCAAACCCACACCCCCTTGTAGGCTTGAAATTTGGCTGTAAAAATTTCGATTCTCTGTCAGTTAACGGATTCCAATTGTGACCAGTTTTCACAGTAGAAAAAAAAGCCACGATTGACCATAAAAACTCTTGCAGCATAATCCACTTCTCTGCTGTCCATCTGTGTCCTCAGTATGTTCCAGCTAACCATATTTTTTAGCCAAAACCCTGCCAAATGCACCATTTCCATTTCAGTCCTAACAAGTTGTATTTCATGACAAGTCACATTCTAGCTGCCCCCCAGCCCGTCACATTTATTTTTTTCTTATTTAAATTGTTGTCATTCTCTGTGTATATTTGAAATATTCATGTGTTTATTCTACACTATAAAGAAATGTGAGAGAAAATATGCGATGAGTATTTCACTTCTGACCCGTCAGCAACCAGTAGGTAATTAATATCATCCCTAGTTCTGTGCACATGTGTGTTTATCTGAGACAGTGCGTACTCTTGCCTAGGTCAGCCACTTTTGGGGCTGCAGGATAAGAAGATAAAAAAAAATTCTGTGCAAAATGAGTAAACAGGATGAAGCATTCTGCACAGTGCCACACATTTGCCTGTATGCAGTGCATGTTTGTGAGTTTATGAGTGACAAAGAAAGTGAGACAAGGACAAGTTTCCAGTTAACATTACACATTTGGCTTTGGCTTTGTCTTATTTACAATATTGCACGTTGAGGCTGTATCTGCATTTTTTCAGTTAGTTGTTTTGTGGTCTGGATTACAGATTTTAGCTGAATGCTTGCTTCTGCATAGGATTTCATGGCAAATATGACTACTTTTTGGTTCATTTTTGCCTATTTTTAATGCATTCATTCTTAGTTTTTTTAAGTACATTTTAAACTCTTGCTACCCCACATGCATGGTATCCTTTTTTCAGCACAAACTAAGAAATTAGTCTGACTTAAACAAAGTATAAGGCTGTCAGAAACCCAAAATACAAGAAAAATGACACGGGCACTTAAAAAATTAGTTTTAGAGATAATCACTTAAAATATTACCTTAGAACAGCAGAGTCATTTTATCCCAAATTTGTGTCTTTTTCATTGAAAGTCTATGTATGCCTATCAATCACCAAAAATATGAAATATTCAAAGTTTGAAAAATTTCTAAATAAATAGAGAGGCTAGAGAGGAGGAGGATAGAGTTCATTAAAGGGACAGTTCCCCCTAAAATAAAAAATGCATTTTCTTCTTACCTGTAGTGGTATTTATCCACCCTCTTGGTAAGTGTAGTTCAGTAGAAAGAAATGGTTCCTATGTAAAACTGCTCAAAACAAAGTCTGTTGATTATCTTGACTAACTGGGCCATGATTTCTGGAAAGACACACTGCTGCTGAGATTTTCAAATGTATTTGTTTGGCTCTGAGCAGCACAAGCCGAGTGCCATCCAGTTCCATTATATTTGAGAGAAGAAAGGCATCTCTACGGTTGTTATCTCCAAAACTCTGCAACTTACACCAAAACAATCTAGATGGGTAATTGAGGCCAGAAGGAAAAAAAGTATTTTTAACTTGGGGCTGAACTATCCCTTTAATGTCCTAGTGTCTTCGTAAGCCATGTTTCCTGGAACTAAAACATTTAAAGTGATACTCCACTCAGTATGTACTCACCACTATGCCGATGTGATGATAGGTGCAGATCTTCAGTTCACAAAACAATCCTGGAGTTTCAGCAGAAAACAGGGTAGCAGCCTCATCCAGTGCAATGGCAGTGAATGGTGACCACGGATGAAACGTTAAAAAAAGTGGTGTGTGGTGTAATCCAAGTGTCCATGAGCCGCGACATTAAAAATTAACCGCAAAAGACGCCAAAACATGGCCTAAGTGGCGTCTTTAGTGGTTAATTTTTAATGTTGCGGCTTGTGGACACTTGGATTACACCACACGAGCAGGATGGAGACATTTTGTGTTTGTTTTGTGTTCTTTTTTTAATGTTTTATCCGTGGTCACCATTCACTGCCATTGTACTGGATGAGGCTGCTACCCTGTTTTCTGCTGAAACTCCAGGATTGTTTTGTGATTTGAAGATCTGCACCTATCATCACATCGGCATAGTGGTGAGTACATATTGAGTGGGTTATCATGTAAAGTGGAGTATTCTTTTAAAGGTATGGTGAATAATTTTGCCCAAAGATAGTTGATTTTGTGTCTCATCCCCAGATCGTCAAACTTTAATGGTTTGGGTTGGGTTGATTGTTGAGTCTCATTGTTTTGTTGAGTGGTTTGGTCCAGGCCACGAATCCTAACTGGTATTTGATGACCTGGGAATGAGACTCAACAATCAACTATCACTTTCCGGAAGTACTTACCTCATCTTTAAATGGTATGGTGCTGTTTTCTGGCTATACTTCATGTAGTGACTGTAGCTATTCAGTTCACATTCACATTTTAATCCTGTAATGTGCGTGTTGTTGGTACAGTAGAATCCAGAAACTCTGAAATTTCTTGTATGGAAAAACCAACACAGGTATGATTTGTTTTAGTTCAAGATCAAAATCAGTCAAATGGCAGGTTATCTGATTTTGTGCATTTACTGTATTTTTAAGTTCGCGTGGATCCATGCATGTGCACTCACGTGTCTGCATCTGCCAGAATGATGCAAGCCATCACTGGATTTTATTTACCAACAGCCTTGCTGTCACCCTGCAAGCACCCTCCATATAAAAGCTGTGATCCTCCTATTTGCTGTCTGCTTGCATCCCACGCTGTCTCTGTCTCACACTCAGCCTGCATGCTCACCTCATGTGCCTTAGCTCACTATACAAATAACACAGTCGAAGCAAATCCAGTAGCACCCATGCCGTGCACACCTGAGGGTAGCATGATGGAGGGAGGCGCTGGTGGTGACGAGGTGGTGGGTAGTCTTGAAAGTAGAGTTGAGAGCAGTGTGAAGATCACTTGCAGCCTTCTTTAGCCATCCCCGTGCCTCGCTGCTAAGCGGGGCCCGTTGCCAGCGCTCGCGAAGGCTGTAATGAGTTTATTTCATGTCGGCTGTGAAAGTGCCCGTCTCTGTCTCGCAGGCACTCAAACAGAGCTGAGGCCCATAAACACAAAGTGCAGTGTGTAAATCCCCACAGCCTGACGTCTCCCAGCCTGCCCTCTATGGCTTCTGAGCATCTCTTTATCGAGAGGGAGAGGGGAGAGGCGAGATCCCCGCTTACCCCCTGAGAGGACACGGCGGCCCCGGCTACAATGTGCAGCCCGGCCCCCTCACCAAAGACCACTTGCGTTATAATCTTCAACCTCTACTACTTACACTTGTCTCTCTGGGGGATGCATGTGTTTTCATGTCGAGAGCAGACCTGAGGAGAGACGATCAAACGGCACATTCTGTACTGCCGTACACACAACGTGCTGTTTGTTGTAAACAGCAGCAGATCAAAAACAGCCAAGTGCGCAGTGATTCGCCTTGGCTCGTGGTATTTCACCTCTGACGAATAGGACATCAGATGTGCGCTTTCCATGACGTCAGCCAGCCTAGCTTGCCCTCCTCTCCTCTCCTGTCCAATCCCCTCCCCTCGTTGCAATGCA
The DNA here is from genome assembly GCA_027495735.1 of Lutjanus campechanus. Taxonomy (NCBI): domain Eukaryota; kingdom Metazoa; phylum Chordata; class Actinopteri; order Lutjaniformes; family Lutjanidae; genus Lutjanus; species Lutjanus campechanus. Next base: position 61,324 of record JAJHUR010095680.1, on the reverse strand, counting down.
AAATGCTCCCCTTGTGTTCTCTTTCCAAGTGTGGGTCCGTGTCTCTACACAAGGTCCCTGTGTAGCGCTGCGTCCTCCCGGGGCCTTGGAGCAAGCGGTAGGTCACCGGTTAAAGAAGCAGTGAGCGAAAGAGGAGGAGGATGAGAAAGGGGAGTTTCTATCTTCTCTTCTCTCCTCTCTGACATCTCTTTGGTCTGTGGTGAGGGATTAGTGTGTGAGGCTTCACCACAGCCTCTTCCTTGGCTTGTTTCCAGATATTATCTTTAAGTGTGAGCTTGACGCCGGCCTCTCTCTCCCTCTGTTCCCCTATTTCCCTTCCCCCTTCCTGTATGAACTCAGTGGTGTGAGTCATCCCGGGCTGCTTGGGGAGTGATTTAATTGCTCTCTCTCCTTCTCCTTCAACATGCACGTCTCGGAGAGAGGGCTGTCACTGACCCTCCACTCCTACAAAAAAACACCAGCGACCTATTCATTACTGCAAAGGTTGGGCCACCTCCAAAGACAGCTAAAATACACACTCCAGAAATTTTCTCAGTTATCCCCATTGATGCCGGCACAATGCCGCCGGCTCCTGCCATGCTTTGCCCCGATAACTCTCTCTCTATTGTTTGCTGTGCTGCAGCCCAGCTGAGTGAATTTGGGCACAATATGGGGCGATAGAAAACCCCCACAGCACCAGAAGAGCTTTTGTAATCACAGTAAAGGGAAAAACCCTCTGCTGCTTTGTACCATGGGGGTCAGAGAATTGTTGTGTGACTGGCACTTAGTTGGTATGTGAGGCTATGATTTGCTCCAGGTCAAAATTATGGGGCAGTGTTTTCATTCAAAACACAATAATGCCAACACATGAACCCGTGACGCAGGTATGGCGGACCAAGATAGCAAAACAGGCAGTTTTGTTTTCCAGTTTTTATTATGTTTTCCGTTTCTGTTTTTAGTTGATGCAATGTAAGAGGAGAAAAATTGCTATTTTTATATCATGTTTATTTAATTATTCAGATTTAACATACCATCCGCACTAGAGCTGAAAAGATTAATTGAGTAATTGATTAGCTGTCAACTATTTAATTAAACGGCCCCTATTTTGATAATTGATCAATCTGTTTGAGCAATTTTTCTGAGAAAAAATTGTCAAAATCCTCTGACTGTAGCTTCTTAAATGTGAATATTTATTATATTATTATTGACTATATATTATTACTTACAATTTATTATTTGATATTTGCTCCTCTATGACAGTAAACTGAATAACTTCAGGGTGGTAGACAAAACAAAACATTTGAGGATGTCACCTTGGGCTTTGTGAAGCACCAATCAACCCCCTTTTTTTTTTATTTTCCAACATTTTAAAGTCCTGATCGATTAGTTGAGAAAATGATTGAGAGATTCATCAACAGTGAAAATAATCCCAAGAGTCCTAATTGTCACTCTGTAAGGCCCAAACATGAACAAACATGAATACAAATACGAATACAGATACGAAATGAATACTTTATTGCCCACAATGTGGAAATTCACCATCAGTTTCACCATAAAATATGTCCTAAAAATACAATATGCAATGCATGTGACAGTACATCATCTCCACATAACAATCATAAAAAATATAACTCATAAAATAACAATATACATATCATTTCAGCACACACATTCATAAAAATACAACTCACACTCTATGTGCCTACACTATACACCATATCACATTTATCTACTGCAGCAGTCAGGAGCACCACCCTGTATCTTAATCCACCGGATAATTTCATTTATAACCTTGACAGCACTTGCGACGAAGGATTTTTTTGAAGATATTTCCTATTGTTAATCTGTAATAAACAATGAGTGAGAAGGGTCATTAATAATTATGTCAGCTTTTCTTCTTCAGACTTCATCATACATATTACGTAGCTGCTTTCATGGTTTCCGTAAAATTTTGGAGGCAGTGATTACTATTTTGTGTAGCTTGCTTCTCCTCTCAGAATTCAGATCACCCAACCACATGATAATGTTAAAAGATAGGATGCTTTCCACTAGGCATGCAGGTTTAGATGTAGCTTGGGGTGTTTTGAACAGCAATCTGTGCATTTTTCTGTCCCACTTCTCTGCACTCGTGAGGTTCAGCAGTAGGTGGCACTGTTCCTACAGATGAGCAGGTTGTTGGGGGTGGGCTGTGGGGAGGCTACCTTGCTGGGAATGGCTGAATGTGATTGAAAATAGGTCTGCCTTGACTTAGCAACACCCATCCGTATATGAACCTGCACAGATGAAAGACTTGTTTGTTGTTAATAGGGGAAGTAATTATTGCACCTCTGCAGGAGTCATATCTCTGTCATAGCAAAGCGATTCAACATTGACGTTGGCTGTATGATAGACAGAGCTCAAAAAGGGGGTGAGGAGGCTAAAATGCCACTGTGATTATAACAATTAGAGAGGATGAGCATAAAGTAGAGTGTATTGCTTTGGGGGCTGACCAGCTTTTTTTCTCCCCTGTGATGTTGATGAGTGTCTCTGAGTTGTATAAGAGCAGACAGGGATCAATGGAGAATGCTGACTACTATGGATCTACTCTGGATTCCCAGAGATGGCTACTAATCCAAAATGATTATGCAGTGTATTCCTGCTGTTGGCCTAGTCTAGACAAACAATGCACAAAGGCACACACATGTGCCCACAGATGCACAGAAAAAAAACAGCAGTCTTTGAGCAGAAGTGTTTGGTAAGAGTCACTTTTCATTCCCATAGAAACACACACTCAAGAGTTTTGCTGCAGTTACACCCCCTCCCCAACCGATTTCTTTTAGATTTAACTAACGATTTAACTAAAGCTATACAGATGTTGCTTATATCGCTGAGTTTCAGCGCGCTGAGCCATCGCCAGGAGGCAAAGCCTATAGGAACACAAACAAAGTCCTAATGCTTACCTCCAGATCCCTCCTCTCCTTCCCTCTTGCCTTCATCCCGTCTCACCCGCTCCGTGCTACCATGCTGCACAAACAAAGTGGATGTTTCTGAAGCAGTCACAGCATATATTTCAAAATGCTGCATTGATTTTTTTTCAAAGACATTCAAATTTGAGTAGGTGTCAGTCTGTCACATTTGAACACAGAAACTGAATTAATGCTGTGATTCAGTGAATACTGTATGTTTATACTAGACCTGAGCCAAATAGTACTTATTAATAAGGTTTATTGTCTGTTTTAAATCACTGAGGTGGCAAATGGGTAACGTTTGGCAGGTAGGATTGACACAGTGAAGGCGGCAGAGTTGAGATGATTGCAAGAAAGATCTTGTGTATTTAAAGCTATAATATGTATCATTTGTACTAGGGCTGCCCACGACTAAAGATTTTCATAATGGACTAGTAGTCATCAGTTTATGCTAACTAGTTTTCACATTTTTATGTTATTAATTTAATCATTTAAATATATGTTTTTAGGACACCAAGGAAGCTGATTCCAAATGGTTCCAATATTGTTTAAACACATTCAAGGTAATGGTGCATTTCCTGCTAACCGTTGCTAGATAGTTGCTATAACGTCGGAGAGTGAGGAAGCAAGTCTACAAACATGACTAAACTAATAAAACTTTAATATTACCTCATTCTGCCTTGAGTCTGAGTCTTGTCAGATAGATTTTCATCAGCTATGGTGGTTGTTTAAAAGTGAAAATAGCAACTCCCATGTTCCTACGCCACTTCACAATGTTATCAAACCAAGTCATTTGTTATTGTTTTTATGTGAGAGAGGCCCCTAGAGGCAGAATTTACATACTGTGACTTTAATGTATTCTGTGGTTGGCAGCTTACCTGATATGTTCTAACATACAGAGAAAACAAACCCCTCTCTTAGAAGACAAAAGCACAATATACTAATTTTCTTCCTACCTCCTTCCTCTTTTAGCAATGATGGAAGTAGACGTACCAGAGCAGCCAGTGGTGGCGCTGCACGGCAGGGATGCCATACTCAACTGCTCCTTCAACCTCGCTGCCCCCTTCAACCTGTCTGATCTGACCGTCTTCTGGCAGCTGACAGACACCAAACGGAGTGTGCACGGCTACAGGGAGGGACACGACCAGCTGGCGGACCAGGCCGAGCGCTTCGCCAACCGTACCAGCCTGTTCCCCACCCAGCTGGGCCTGGGCAACACTTCGCTCCTGTTGAGCAGGGTGGTGGTGGCTGATGAAGGCAGCTATACCTGCTTCGTCAGGGTGCAGGATTACGGCAGTGCTGCTCTGCTGCTGCAGGTGGCCGGTGAGTCAAGCTGTGACATCCATGATACATGTAGCAACAAACAGATGAACATGCACATGGGAAGTAGATACGCACACATACACAAAAAAACACACACTGCAGATTAGCTTCATCTAGAACAACCTATATATAGTACATTACATCTGTTGCATTGCTTTTCCCTTTTTCCCTTTCCTGATTAGTCATTTCATCAAGCAAAAACGTAACCTTAAGCTCACGATTTCCCACCAGTTGAGATTTTATAGATTAATGATAAATTGTATAATAATAAAGAAAAATAATTGAGAGATGAATTGATATCAGAATAAATTATAAGCATCAGCCCAAAATGTATGTATTTCAAGGAATCAAGGCCATATATGATCACAACACAACATAGGGTTGTACAATAATACAATAATAATAATGATGATAATAATGATAATAATAATATAGAATTCTAATTCTAATTGTTCCCTCAATATAATATATATAATTATATGGTCGATAAAAAGATTGACATTTGACAGTGTCCATTAAATTTGACTGTGTCTGAGCACGAAGCATCATTAATGTGAGACTCTACTCTACCTCACCTCATCTTGTCGGAATTTTGCATGTTGAGTCCCCTGAGCTAAGAAAGACTCCTCCTGCGGGGGGGTTTGCTGTGGTATGTCCAGCTGATCTGACTGCGTGGTCAAAAGATAAAATTATTGGTCATCTTGAAGTCTGCTGCTCTTCAGTCCAAACCCCACATTCACTTTTCCAATGCCTATGAGTCTATTTCTGTCATAGGTTTAAAAGAGAAAAGTTGTGGCATTTTAAGGAGCTCCTGGCTGCAGCATCTACATGCATGTAACAGCATGTCATTGCTGTTTCTTTGGTTAATTTCCTTTTATGTTGTAAGAGTAATTTAGTATAGCACTTCCACAAAGTTGTGTGATTCACAAGAGACAGATTAAAAAATTAATGCAGTGGGGGCAGAGATATCTTGACTTTTAGTCTGTGGTATGGGTAAGGCGTGAAAAACACACATTTCCCATGATGCAACATGATAGCATCTTTTGCTGTGCTTCTCCTGCCTGGTAAATGCCCATATCTTTAAAACTCAATACCTCCAGTTTGTAACACAGGGCTTCCGTAATTTGCCTCCAAGACCAAGCTTAGATAACTCTGCTGACATCATCAGGGTTAGATTTCTAAAACTGGACAAAAGTCCCGCAGAGCCACAGAAAATATTATACCATTTTCACACTCACGCAAAACCACACACATGAGTTTATCTTGTTATAGTGCAAGATAATTATAGAGGTCTCAAGAACAAAACAAATGAAAATTAAGTGTTGTTTTTAAGCATTCATTCTATACATTGTGTTCCATAGATCGACTAGATAAGATTCATTAGCTTGCGTTTACACAGTAGTCTCACTTTACATTCTGAATTGATTATTTTTAAAGTGATTTGACCTCAACACTTATACGCACATAGACACTAATAGTATGCAATAAAATGTATTATACAGTTACCTATGGAGAAGGTGATTTATGATAATTTCTTCTCACTAGACGTAAACAGGTGATAAACTGTTTCCTCTGGGCTGCTGAGCACTGTTTTTGGTCAATAGGCACTGATTGTGGTCTCTGTCATGGTCAATATCTGCTGACTTTGATTATTAGCTGTTGTTACGGTCAATCAGCCACCGCTAACATCTTCTCTGCTGTGCGACTACATTGCCCACCTTCACAGCTGAGAGCCTTTTATTTATTTATAATGATACTGTGTGCCTTTCCTTCCTTCTCCCATTTCTATATCTGTTGTGAGATTGTTCCTGTATTCTCCAAGGATGGATGTGCATTAGGCGGTGTTAATGAATAACATTTTTTCTCCTGGCTGGGGAGAGGGAAAACAATGTCTCCAACAGTGACAAATTGGTTCCATTTTATGCATTAGATTTATAGATGTTCTATTTTTAACCGGCATTTACAGTTAACATTGTAGACTTCCTTCATGCTGTGCTGGAAGAAAATGAAAGGAACCCTCAGAGGAATTCTTCCTGTCAGTCAAATGGACAGCTGGGGAAGTTAGTGTGTACCACAGCTAAATCTGTCTTTGTGTTCAGAGTCCACTTTTCAAAAAGCAGCTCAGACAAACTTATTTCATCTTGCCCTCAGCTCCACCCCATTGTTTGCTGAGCAATGATTGGTTCTGGGAATACAGCAGCGTCTGTCCCCACCACCTCTGTACTCCTGTTTTAGCTCGAGGGATTGAAGAAACGTGATTTCAGCTGAGGCTGACGATTCACCCCTCACCTCCACCCCACTAGGCTCTTTTCCATGCCATAGGCTGAGTCGTCCCAAATCTCTGAGACTGCCAGTTTCCTCCTAGGCCTGCCCACCTCTGCCTCCCGCCTTGCACCGTATTTCCTTTCTGGGAGTGGCTCAGTGCATTGGATCTCCAGAGAGAGCTGCGCTAGAGTGTATGGATGCAGCATCAGGATGTGCCACAGATGCTGTCTGTGTCTGTGGGATCTTAAGCACTGTGTTATGCTAAGCTCCCTAAATATAATTAAGAATTTAATGGGAATCATGTCAAACAGTTCCCAGGGTGACTCTCACTGCAGAGAATCTGACTAAAGTTAGTGTGTGTCTGCTGCTCCCTCATCCTCTCCCCATCCTTGCCTACCCCATACCTCTTTTTTCCCTCCCTCCTGCCCTGAATCATCACCTCTCCCCTCCTCCTTCCTGTTTTCAGCCCCCTACTCCAAGCCTGCGGTGACTTTGGAGACTGAATCCAATCTGAGGCCAGGTGATGAGGTGGCCCTGACTTGTGTCGCCTATGGTGGTTATCCTCAAGCTGACGTGATATGGCAGGACGGGGGCGGGCGCAACCTGACGGACAATATCACCAATTCGGTGGTGGCCAATGAGGAAGGGCTGTTCACTATGACCAGCGTGCTGACAGTCGTCCTGGAGCCCAATAGCACCTACAGCTGCCGACTGATCAATCCACTGCTGGGCGAGGAGGGCTACGCCTCTGTCACAATCACAGGTGAGTGATCTTTCTTCCTCTATAAGTAGCTTCTAGGTCTTTCAGTCAAGGTTGTCACCTCCATTCTGGTGCAACGTAAACAAGCTAATATTCACTGGCTGCCCACAGTGTTTGAATGTTACCAGCTAAGACTAATCTTGTTTTCAGTCATGCATGCGTGGTTTCTTATTAAAGTCTTGTATGCTTTCGTGAATCAATCCATCAGTCAAATTTTCTGCTGCAGAGACTGAACTTTTTTGCTTTGTCTTTCTAAGTCTTTCTGTAACAGCTCATCTCCAACAAAATGAATGAGAAATAATGAAATGTCCAATTATGGTTCAATAAGCATAACCCATCAGTTCCTGTGCATCGTTAAATTAGATCAGTGGGTGATTATTTCCCTGAGGAAAGTCAAATAGCTATTCATCACATATTTCAAAAGGCAATAGTAATAAAAGATTGTGCTAGAAGGAGCGATTGGTCTCCTAGCAGCTGTCTGCAGGAAATGTTTGCCAACCAGGAAGTAGACCGATATGTTTACCTTTCTCTGATTGTTTGATGTAATCTTGAGCTGGGTGTGTGACAGTACCCATGTGATGGGTCTAATGGTCTCCTCAACCCGCCCACCAACACCACCACCCACTGCCCATGCCCCCCTGGCCCTGCTGGTGTACTCTATGTGTTAAGTGCAAGGAGAGTGCCATGTAAGGTGGGCCAAGGCTGGGTCTCTAATGGGAGCAGCACTGTGTGAAATGGCTCATAAATAAGTAGAGGTGGCCTGAGCCTGCTCTCTAGGCTGGAGCTGTTGCTGGTGCTCGGGCTGTTGAGGCGGAGGTCGAGGCAGAGGTCAGGGAGTGCTGCTCCACTGGGCTGGGAAATGACTGTGCTGTCTGGAAACAGGATGGCCGATTGGCAGGGCAGGCTTGCTGGACGGCTGAGGGAGGGTGGCCTTTCTAACAGTTTGGTTGGCCTCTTTCAAAACAGCACAGATAACCAGTCAGAGGAACCATTGGGGGAGTGGAAAGGTATTAAACACATGGTGAGAATGAAATACGACTGTAAGGTAGCAGTGTTAAAATAGTCTGTGGCTGCTATTACCCTTCGACCTTTACTGGATTGATGCACTATTACAGGTTTGGTTGAAATAGATATGATCGTTTTATTACCTTTGATGTCAATTTCTTTGTCTCCTCTGTTTCCCCTCTACAGACAAGACTCTCATTTTGAAAAAATGTTGATTGAGTCATCTGGATTGGTAATTTAGATGATCAAGCATTTTCATCTTTTTTCAGGGGGTGACAAGTCAATGTGAAATAGAAACAATGACATTTCCATTTTTTCTTTTCTTTCCTACAGTCCATAACCATTAATTTTAAGCCAAACCTTTTAACTCTACAGGTTGGTTCCCCAGTGGTGTAAATTGTGACATTTCAACATTAGTAATTTGGCTAGAAACACTCAGTTATGTACTAAAGTGAAATCACCTTAGATGGCTTCAGAGTGCAAGACATGGAGGGGCTTGGTCTTGAGAGTTGCAATAATGTCATCATCGTCCACTGTCTCCGTCGTCTTTCTCTGAATGAAATTATCAACAAAAGTTAAAACTACTTGTCAGCATTGATCATCGATCATCAGATTGATTTTCTAGTTTCGCTTCTCACAAAAGCAATGCTATATATAAAAAATATATACAGTAGATTAGTTGAATAAATAATAAGTCATTGTCATAAAAATAAAAAAAGAATATTTTATATGGTAGAAGGCTGAGGATGAATTAAAGAGTCTCACAGCCTGAGGGAAGAAGTTGATCTGTAGTGTGCTGGTATGGCAGCAGATACTTTTGTATCTCTTGCCATGTGGCAAGACTGGACCTGCATTGGATCCTGCTTCAGATACAATGGTATCTGGGACTTGGTATATCAGGCGAGCCAGGGGCATGTCACAGTTGCTCAAAAAAAAAGGATGTTAGCTAGTTTCTTTACCAAATATTATCCTCTTTGAGTTTCATTTGAGAAAGATGTAACTTCAGCAGTAGGAAACTTAATTCAGCTGGTCAAAGATGGAACTAACACAAGACTGAATGATGTTATTAAGAGATGTATAGGAGTTGGAGACCAGGTTGGTATTCACCCAAGATAAGGTTGAAGAGATGCGAGTGGGATACAAGGAGATTGAAAAAAGAAAGTAATTTGAAAATTACATAATGTATTCAATGCAGGAAATGGATGGAATGTTTACCAAGCTGGACTGCATAGAAAATCAGTGCAGGGGGACAAACATTTTAGCTGATGGGATTGCAGATGAGAAAGAAGAGAAGTGGAGTGAATCAGAAAAGAAGGTTTGACAAATGATCTCAAGCAACCCTGAATTAGATTGCATAAATATGGGCATTGAGCATCCCAGAGAATTAGCCAGAACCAGGAGGGAAAAAAGCCTAAGAACATTTTTGTTAAACTTTTGCACTCTTAAGATAAATAGAGTATCCCTTACTCTGCCAAGAAATTCAAGTACACAAACATCTATGTAATTAAAGACCTCTCAGAGGCTGTGCAAACGATGAGGAAAGGACCTTTGCTGAAGGGGTGGACAAACTCAATCAACAGCTTTAAGTCCACCTTGAATCAAAATTTCTTTTATTAAATGTTTGATTTTGTATTATCCCTAACCTTTTAAGTTGTTTTATTTATTTTGTGTCAAAATAACAAAACCACATCTTGAGTATAAAGTTTCCCAGGAAAGGTTTTGATATTAGCTCACTTAAATGTATGCAGCCTCAGGAACAAGGTTTATGAGATTACCAGAAGCTTTTCCTCAGAAAATGTTCATGTTTAACCACTATTAGAAACACACCAGGACACTAATTTTGATTATTCTGAGCTGCCTGAAGTGAAATATGTAAAACTCTAGACACAGTGACAGATGAAAGTAAGGATGTTCCTTCTTGGTGACCTGAATATTGACTGGTTTAAAACCATTGATTATGTAATAAGTTGATTTTTATGGTGGCTTTTTATCTTACCCAGGTTGTGACTCAGCGTACAAGAATTTATACAACCATGGATGGTGTTAATACTTCAATCTTCATTGATCATATTTTTCACTAACATACATGAGCTGTGGCATAACACTATAACACGACTAAATGCCTGTCTGGAGTTAGGATTGTTTACCACAGGTCATATAAAAGACTCGGTTGTGAATGAAAGATTTACTGCAGTCTGATGTACCGTATGTCACGAAAATGATAATGATAAACATTTAAACAATGAACAGTTTCAAAGACAAATTCATGAAGTCAGTGGATGAACATGCTCCACTTAGGAAAAGGTCCATAAAGTGCAGCAGTGCACTATGGCTTAATGAGGAGTTGAGATCTCTAATGCTTCAAAGGGACAAAGTCAAGGCAGCTGCTCATAAATCAGGGTGCTTTTTAGATGGAAGCCTTCATTGTAAGTTGAGAAATAAAGTTACCAAGTTTAATTACATCAAAGAGAAAGAATATTTCAACAAAAAAATGTAGGTCTGTAAATGTCAGTAAAATTACATCAAAGGTCTAAAACTGGTCTAAACAAAAAAAAAAAGTAAATGTCTGTAAATGAAAGTCAAAGTATGGACAACTATGATGTGAAACAGTTTTAACAACGTCTTCATCAACAAAGTAGACAGCTTGAGATCTTGCATGCAGTAAGATGTCAACCTAACATGTAGTCCCGTTAAAAATATTATGAGTGATAAAATCAGTTGGTTCGCACTTGATCAGGTTAACCAGAACACAGTTAGGAGATATTAACTCTCTCTCTCTCTCTCTCTCTCTCTCTCTGATGACACATCTCCTGGATTGGATGAGCTGGAAGGAAACTTTTTTTTAATTGCACCTAGGCTGGTTTCCAAACCTATATGTCATATTTTTTTGATGGGTGCTTTCTCAGTAGGACCTGTCTAAAACAATACATTTACCCAATGATGGAAAATCAGATTTTACTGGTTCCTTCGCTAAGCCCCTCCTGCGAACAGCAACTGTCCAATCATAGCTTAGCAACCATAACTAGGGACCTGCAGACCTGTCAAGCTTTGTATTTCTCTGCATGTTGAAGGGGTGTGCGTGAGGCTCTGAGACCAGTGATATACGGTGTTACATGAGTGTGCACAGTGGTGTCTTTTTTTGTCGTCCCTCAAAAACGTCAAACACAAGAGCACATTTGAGGGGATGGATTAAACTTTGTCTTTACCTGCTCTTTACCTTTATCTAGCATGTCTGGCTAACTAATGCTAGCTTACTAGCTGCAGTAATGTTACCCCCAGCCAAACTTATGTTACCACTGTATTTGCCAAATACATGGCTTATTACCAGGGGTTACATTGTGATTTGTAATGTGGGGAGTTTGAGGAGGAGGGTATGGGCTGATGCAGAATCAAAGTGGGCCAACAACGCATCTCCCTCTGGCTAGCTCCCTTAGGTCTAAGCTGGGTTAGCTTAACTCTTATCCCAGCCTTCTCGCTGGAGCGATGGCTGTCTGGCTGGGCGATCGTCTCAAAGTCTGCTGCACTTAATCTAATCCCTGCTTTTCCTTTTCCCATGTTAATGAGTGTATTTCTGCCACCTGTCATGTTTCATATTTCACCATCCAATCAATATTTGCTGGGCTAGCTTTAGCCTCAGTCTTTTAATATGAACGTTATATCATGTACGCAGCTGTTAAGTAAATTTACAGGTTCAGGGTTATCATTTTAAAAGATGTCAGATGGAAACATCAAAACGTCTGTTGGAGATGGATTTCTCAGCTGACTCAAGGAGTTCAAGCATTAGCATTAGGTTACATTAGCCAGCCACACTTATGAAAATTGCCACAGTTTCTTCTGTTTACCCATGTTTCAACAGTTACTCCCAATTTCAATGTTAAATCTGCCACTGTTGTACCAAGAAAAGAGGGTCACACTCAGGACTAATATCATCCAACAAACCTTTTACTTGATCATGTCTGGTAGAAAATCACACAAAATGTTTTTGGCCATCCGGCCTTTTATCAATCTGTGCCAGTGTTATCACTGTAAACAGCATCTGTACAGTGCCAGAGTGGAAAGCTTGACAGGCGTAGCAACAGTAACTAGGAGGGCGGGTCAATCGAAGAGTAAGAGTTATTTTTCAATGGTGGTTTTTCTGACAGCCAAACAATATCTTGTGGGGTTCCACAAGGGAGGTGCTTGGGTTCACTTTTATTTTAAATTCATAAATGATTCATCATATGTTGCTAAAAATGGCAGTGTAGTTATGTATGCAGATGACTCAGCTTTGATCTGTGCTTCACCAACATTAGTGGAGCTGAGGGAGACTGTACATGTTGAGTTGCATACTATTACTAAATGGTTGAGAAGCTTCTTTTGTCTATCTTTTCATATGAAGAGTAATCTCGCTTCTTTATATCTGGCTTGTTTTGCCTTTGCTTTGTTTTATTGATATTGTGTGATTTGAGATCGGGGATCCGAGTAATGAATGAACCTTAAAGACCCGTGGTTGCCCACTAGCTGAGAGAGTGCCCTTTGCTTCTGCCATTTAAGTGGAAACTTACTGTATTAAGAAATGTAATTCATTTAGCCATTATTCAAATGAGGGGCAGCTCAGGCCCACCCACGCTCACCTTTGTCTGTGCATCCCTTTTTTTCTGCTTCTGGGTTCTTTAAGGTGAGGATTTTGTGCATTTTTGGTCATACATGATAGGAAACTGGTTTGTGTTTGGATTTTGAACAGCTGGTCAGACCAAACAAAACTTTTGCAGAAGTCACCTTGTTCTGTAGGAAATGATGAAGAGCATTTTCACATTTTTTTGACAGTTCCAGTCCTGATAAGGATCAAATTTAGTATTAGAGCAGTTTTTATAGGCTTTGATTATCATCATCAGTGTCATGGTCCCACTGTTCCCTAAACTATAAAAAATAAAGGAAACAGCCTGAACAGAACCAGTCAAAGAAATTGCCCAAGAGCAAAACAGACTGGTAAAAGAAAGGTCCAGCCAAGGAGCAGTGGGGTTGTTAAAGTGTGAGGACGTAAAGCTTGAAAGCAGGACGGCAAAAGGAGCAACTGCCGTCCACAAATAAACTGGGGAAAACCCTTAATTAAAACAGCGGTGATCATGATTTTCAGCCATTGGGTGTACATGAATAAGAGTAATTTCTCTGTAGGAACGCCAGCACAGCTTGATGATGGCCCAAGTTGTTAGTAAACACACAGAAGATTTACAGTATTTTGTGTGCCGCAATACAAGGGGGCTTGTTTGAAATGAAAATGTATTTGCATTTGTTTACAACAGCTGGTGTGTGCTTAACAGCTTCTGTAATTAATTTTGACCCAGCAGAACTCTTCTGCTGGAGTAGCAGAGTGTGCCGAGCTTGAGTTTATATAGTGAACACACTCGCTTGCTGTATACACTCACAAACACACCACACTGAGGAAGTGGTGAATCCTATTATAAGAATGGGTGAAATCTGCTTAAAATTCTAAATGGACTATAAGAGTGGGAAAAAAAAAACAGAGTAAGAGAGAGAAAGATGGGGGGAGGTAGAGAGTGAACAAGCATGTTAAAATTTCACACTCTCCTCAATCTCTGATTGAAAAATTGCAATAGTAATACAAATCTCCCCCAGGCAGAACAGGAGTTTGACAAGGTTAATTTTGAGAAAATGAACCCTTTACCCACACTGAGCAGAACACTATGTGGGCTGGCATGAGCTACACTTTGAGAGTCTGTGTTAAGTCATCCATGTTAATCTTACCTCTTTTATAGTCACCACCAATTTAACTACCTCACCAGAAACACCCAGACTGTCAATAACATATGCACACGGCACATGCACACTATTATCAGGCATCTCAGAGACGGTTATTTTTGTAAACATGCCCTGTGGTGCGCTGGTCAGTTTTGAAGCCATGCTGTGGAATAGGCAGTGTTTTTGTGTTGCTGGGATATTGATAGATTTTGCAGAGTGCAGCAAGGCTTAGTTGCGGGGAGACCCATAGGAGCAGCTGGTATTAATGAACAGTCGAATGATGGAAGGGAGCAGCTTCAGTCCTCAAATGAACCGTGGCCTGTCTGCTTGCCTGGCCAGCAAGCTTGTGTACCAATCCTCCCCCTCCCCCTCTGCTTCCCCCTCCTCCACCTGTCTTGATGTCTTGCACTGTCTCACACTCCTAGCCTATCCTTACCACTTTGTTCTCCCCAAAAAAGGTTTGGAGTTTTGGGGGATCAAGAGTCTATATCCTATCATTTTTTTTTACTGATCCTCTTCTGAATTTTGAGCTTTAGCTATGTATCCCATCTACTGGAGCTGTGTGATTGCTGCAGTGTGTTGTCTGATGGCTGGGTTTCAGGGCCTGTCACTGAACACCCCCTCCAGCACCACCCCCACTCCGTCTGCTTGCTCTCTCAATGAGGATGGCGCCATTTCCCCGGCATCACTCTGCTGGCACAGCATTTACAGTGAACAGTGTGGGGATGGAGATATATAGAGTGGGGAAAGGAAGGAGACAGAGAGATGAGGCAGGGAGATAGAGAGAGGGAGCTAGGGAGACAGGGTTAGGAGGGGTGAGAAGTGGATGACAGAAAGCAAGATGGAGACGAAAACGTTTGCTGAGCTCAGAGTTGTGGCACTACGGCCTGACAGGCAGGAGATGGACTCGCTGACGAGGAGGGAGATCACCCCACGTGGTGTCCAAGACTTTTTGCTGAATTTTACTATCTAGCTGGCATGCTCTTGCATTCACTGGCCAACACAGTGGCTCAGTGGTTTGGTTAGCACTGTTGCTTCACAGAAAGAGCATCCCAGATTTGCTTCCCTGTCTCAGCCTTCCCTGTGTGGCATTGGCTTTTCCCTGTGATAGTGTGGGCTTCCTTCCATCCCCTGGTTTCCTCACACATTCTAAAGACCTACAAGTGTATGGAGGTATTAGAAAAATAGTCTTTTTTTATACTGTAGCCTAGAACACAAAATATTAGCCATTAAAGATTTTGTCAATTAATTACTTATTTTGTTTCCTAAATACCTTTATTCTGTCTTCCCTGATGGCACTTGACCCTCAGGTATGACACTGATAGTGTCCCTACATTGCTGTTCTCCAGGGTTTGTGATTTTTATGTAATAACTGACGGTGTTGGCACTGGTAATTTGATTGGTGCATCATCTGTGTGGCAGTCAGCTGCTGGGGCCGTGATTGGGGTGAAATGTGGTCATTTTGCCATCACCAGACAGCGAAAGCTAGACTCTCTCCTTAAAGTGATATTCCATTTTGTGAGAATAACCCACTCAGTATGTACTCACCACTATGCTGATGTGATGATGGGTGAAGGTCTTCAGTTCACAAACAATCCTGGAGTTTTAGGAGAAACAGGGTAGCAGCCTCATCCAGTACAATGGCAGAGATCGGTGACCACGGATAAAACTTTAAAAAAAGCACACAAAACAAACACAAAACGTCTCCATCCTGCTTGTGTGGTGTAATCCAAGTGTCCGCGAGCCGCGACATTAAAAATTAACTGCAAAAGACGCCATTTACACCATGTTTTTAGCAGAAATATCAGCTGTAGCATGTAGCTGGTAGGATGTAAACATGGCGCCGATCTCGCAAGACTTCCGCACGTGCGTCCATTAAGATATATACGAAGTCTCGCGAGATCTATCTGTGCTATTTCTATCTGCAAATCTGAACTGCTGTTGGTGTGTTTTGTTCTTGCCTATACATTGCACAACGGGATGAAATTTGCCCAGCCATGTTTTAGTTGCTGTGCATCAACAACACTATTTGTTTGTCCAATGGTCTTTTAGCCAACTGTCATGGACCCTCACCCAGACCGGCTTTGCTGCAAGTATTAATCTCCTCTAAATCTACTAGGGTCCACGCTCTCTAAAGCATTACCTGACTTAGTCAACTTCATGAAAGGCCCATGTGAATCTATAACCATTGTCACTTATTTCAAGTTTATTCCTTTCTGCAGGAATAAACATGAAATACACTTTGTTGCTGACAATAACACTGTACTTTTCTCCCATGTCTGCTAGACCACATTTTAACATTTTCTCAGTTTTCTGTCAGATCCTTCCGGTTTCCTTCAGACCTTTCAGTTTCTTTGAGAGAGTCTTTTATAATCCAACTTATTCTACTTAAGGTACAACACTGTTTGTTGTGGGGCACATTTCCCCAAGGAGAAAGTTTGTTACTGTATGTTTGTGAAGCACACCCATGCTAAACCAACCTTCACTGAGCAAATCAAGGTTAAAAAACATCTTTAATTGCTATATAAACATTGACCTTTACCGTGGAGATGAAATCTAACACAGGTGCTAATGGTAAATGGTCTACGTGATAGCATTCAGCTATTCATTACACTCGGCAGTTTCTTTTCTTCATTAGATGTGTACCGGCTTGCTTCTTGCTCCTTTTTCCTGACTGTGTTATTAAATCTTCAGAGCTTGATCCTGACATCATGTTGCCATTTAAATAGCTACCTGCCACACTTACTCACACTTGCCGCGCTCATTCCTGTATTGTTTCCTAGAAGTCCCTTGATGAATGTTTTCTCTGAATGCTGTCATATACATTATTCTTTTTCCCAGAATGTATGAAAATATTGTGTGGCAGTTTGAAACATTTTTGTGTCTTAAATTGGAGTAAAAACATTGCTGTACTAGCATTGCCAAAGGGCTAAACAGAAAGATGCAGTGATCTGCTGGTTCAAAGGTTCTCTCGCTAGAGTAACTGTTGTGGTGAAATTGCAGTAATTGCAATTATTCATGAAATATTTTACAAGCACTTCTGTGCCTTTCTCTGATAGGATCTCTTATCAAAAGCTCTGTCAATCAACTTTGGGGTAATATGTTGCCCAAAATCATGTTTTTACTTCCAGCTTCTATAACAAACCCTTGTGCTGGTCCTTGTTCTCCACCGAACAAGGGCTAATTTAAATGCAATTAACAGAGCCTTTGGAGAAGCAGAAAACAGCAGTATAAATGAATCTGTTGTCAGTAGAGCAGCAAGCAGGCAACTTTCCCAACGGAGCACTGTATTAATTAGTGTCCAGTGCACAAATAGGCCTTCTTTCTCTTGCTGAATGCGTGCTCTGTGTTATCAGGAACCCAGCCAGGGAAAACAACCGAATAGACAGATGAAGTAATGTAGGCAATCTAAAATAAATTCAGGTAGGCAGCAGTGGCACCATTGTAAGCACATTAATTCCTATCAGGATTATTAACTTGGGCCACTTGCCGCTGTCAGTGCTCTAAGACGTTTGAACGTCCTCTTCTGGGCCCTCAGTATAGGAAATTTTATCCCTGTATTATGGCCTGGGCAATGTTATTTGTCATGCTCCCAGTCTTACTGTTAGCGACTCTGAGGGATTTTTGAGTTGGATTCGGTTGTGGGCAGTTTCTGGTCTGTGCTCTTTTAGAAAGGCACAATCAGAAAGATAAAATGAGCTCCTCTCTTTTGTGCTGGGATTTATTTCCCCTTTATTCTAGTCCTCTTTCTGCCATCTTGACTTCTTAACATTAAACTTTTTTTTTTGCACTGGTTGGATGGCAAACTGCTTTTCTTTGAAACAATTAAAAGTCATGTTACTATAGTATTTCTTCCTGGACAGTGAGTTTTTGTCTTTTTATTTGGCATTTGTCCTGTAAGAGAAGGTCACCAGTCTCTGTGTGTGTGTGTGTGTGTGTGTGTGTGTGTGTGTGTGTGTGTGTGTGTGTGTGTGTGTGTGTGTGTGTGTGTGTGGATATGCTGGTGCATATACACTAGGGGTGGGGGAACAATTTGGTTCTTGGTTTTTAAACAAAAATTAGCACATATATGCAGGATTCTTTTTTAAAATGTGGGTAAACCTGCTAAAATAGTTTTCCCACTGCCAGTAGACCTGTTTCCTTTTTCTGTTTTTTTTTTTTCTTGTTTTTTTCTGATGTGCGCTGGAAAACTGGACGTCTGTATTTGTTCACCTCTCAGAACATTTGTAGCTTCCAACTGAATCCCAGTGGTTTCAAGTTTAGTTTCTCTTCTGCGTTGCTGTTTGTACTTTCAGGTTTATGCTTTATTTTACCGTTTCATGTTTGCTTTCAGCTGAAATGTTGTAAGATTTCCTGATGTTGCTGCTTCAAAAACAAAATAACAGGGTTTTTTTTATTGTGAAGAAATTATTGGAAGTAAAATCTTTATCCTCAGTTCAGACACTCAATTAAAGAAGTATGCTTCATCAGGTTAATACACACCTTCAAGCAGCTACAAACTCTGCTGTGCTGGGCTGACGCACTAAGCTAAACTGAGTCAAGCCAAATGGCACACGTATGAAAAAGGAACAAAGGAGTCGTAGAAGTTACTGATGGAGGTGACAAACCTGCATTGCTGCTGCTGAAAAGTGGTGAAAATTGCCGTGTCCACCCAGGTGTCATGTTTACATTACTGCCTAGTGGAGCTGGAGCTGATAAACACCTCTGACCACTGCATAGTCATTTGAGCCGGGAGTGAATGATGATTGTACCCTTTCCCATTAGAGACAAAAAACAGATGTTAGTGGGTATTTTGTCCAGTGTAGCAGGGGCTTTAGACGCATTGTGACTCACCCTTGAAAGATTATGAATGACGTAGAAAATTCAATAATCGGAAATTTAAAAGCCAGTTCTCTTCAATTGTAAGACTGGGCTGTATGTTTCTTACAGCTGAACCAATTGGATGGTGAAACGTAATGGATATAAACATATGTGTCATGTTTACGTACTAAACTAGGCTACTTTGGCTGAGAATGAGCAACTGCAGATGGATACAATCTGACTGGCACCCGCTGGCTTACAAGCTAGCAGATGGAAGCTTTTTGGCCTCTATGAAGTTGAAGGGAAAAGCAAACTGGAGCGCCACACTGAATGCAAGTTGTATATAACTAAACTAATTATGGATAATTACAAATATGTTATATTTTGAGCAAAAATAAATTGTTAAATGACAGAAATAAAATTTTTGATTCATCCGTAATCATTTTATAATCACATCCTAGCCCTCTGGGTCAGAATTGAATTGTAAGAAGGCCAAGAGATTCCCGTGATATAGACGCACACAGTGTTGTTTTTGTGTCTGTCACACGCATATACTTAATTTTTTTCTGTCTTCTGCATATAATCATGCATGTGATCAAAAACTTGTCCCATCTTTGCTGCAAGACCATCACATCCACTACCTTCTCACAAACAGCGGTCTGACATCTTTATGCCCATCCCCGGCCTGGGGGAAACCTGTCTCTCTCTGTCCTCCCTCACTTTCCTTTTCAGGACACTGTATTTATGACGGCAGTAAACGTACAAAAGCCCTCTTTTGTTATTGATCGGGTTCATTTTGATTTGGACTCATAGCAAGGACTATCATTGGGACCGGTGGGGCCCTGCAGTGTACATTTCACACAGCTCTCGCTAAATCCTGTAAGAGGGATTGGTTTCGGGAGGTCTGGCATCAGTCTTGGCTTCATGATATGAAATCATATTAGTTTCAGCTTTTCAGACTCACTGGGAGAATAGCCACCAACAAATGGCTGGGCACACCTTCAAAGTTTGCTTATTTAGTTATTCAGCCCGTTTATTTGATGTTTAAACTCTGCACCTGATAACACCATGAATTATTGTCCTGCAAAGGATGTTTGCAACCTCAGTAAATTGCTTTGTTCTGTGCATGCAAACAGTCCAAATTAGTGGCTGGCTACACACAAAGAGCATTGTCTAGCAATATAATGTGTTTTCAATTAGGAGGCGTTGAGAGATTTAGCTTATTCTCAGGATAGGTAGCTCTTTTCTTCGATAGCTCTAGAGACCAGTAATTGATTACCAAGTGTGAAATGGAAGTTAAGGACGGACTGAGTGTGGCTGTGTCCCAGAGGAGAGGAGTTTCGAGCAGGCGTAGTGCTCCAGTCGCTCACCTCCCTCTGTACTGACAGCTTGACTTGAAAATACGTAAGCACCCACTGACTCACTGTGTGATAAGAAACGCACCTATTACAGAGCCCTTTATTTCAACCCCAGTGTCAAATATCACAGTAATGACTGTGATTAAAGCCATGCTGCGGTCGTGCTCCTTATGATACCAGTTTGAATGGACAGCAGCTCGCGATGACTCACATCCCCTTCAGGTTGCATTAATATCTTCCCACTTGCTTGGACTATGTAGCCACGCCTGTCTCCCCAGAGCCTGACAACTTGCAGCTCATTACGGACAAACTGTCCACGAGGAAACAAACTCGCTCCTCTTACCTTATTAATATTGTCAACTGTGTTTAATTTCATCACTTGCCCTCCTCGTGTGTGTTGCCGCAGTAAGTGCAAGTCTCTGTCAGCGGCAGAGACAGCTCACTGACCCACACCGCAAGAGTCTATCATATCTATAATGTATCTGTCTCGATGCTTTCAGCCACTTACTCTACCAGATGAAGAGTGATGCCGTTTGTAATGTCGGCTCATTTTCTAGATGTGGTTGTTAGAGGGGTTAAGCAATCCAAACAGGGTTAAACTACTTAAGAGTGTTTCAGAGTACTGTGGTGTTGTGGAACCAAGAAATTCCATTCAACAAAGCTGAGGACTGATGTTTGGAAAGGGAGGAGAAATTTAGGTTTGCTGATATGTTAAATATGACTTAAAGCAATAGCTTGAGATTTTGGGAAATGCGCTTATTCGCTCTGTGGTGAAGAGTTACAGACAGATACCAATCAAATTTGTGTCTGTTAAATATACAACTAGAAAGGCACTTGCAGAGTACACACCTCTGCCAAGGCCAAATGTTCTCTCTTGATATGTTTACAAAAGTGAAAAATAATTTGCTCTGTGATTGGGAGGCCTTACAAAACTGAATGGGTTCTTCCTTGGCCTATGCCCAGTTTTTCCATAATCCTGCTCACAGGTACCCGGAACTTCTAGTCTGAGGAACTGCTTACTTTTCAAGGGTTCCTTCAGACTACTTCAGTCTATATTTCTACATCTGTCTAAAGATCTGCAATGACTAGGTTAATTAGTGACTGCTGTTTATGTACATGTCATTTTTACAGACAACTATACAGCAACGATGACACCATGTTAAGCAACAGTCATCATTATTTGTGCAACAATGCACAAATGCTCAATAAGGCCTGGGCTTTATTGTGTGTCCTTCTGTCGCATTCTTCTGTAACTCCATGTTGATGTGTCGAAGCACAATGGTTTGTGAATGCAGATTTTTAAAAACCAATTAGAAATGTTCAGTGCTGCAAGCCCCACCCCCCAGTTTCCTGTACTGGTGAAAAGTACTACCCTAAGAGCAGGGTTAATTTGGACCCTGGTCGCAGTAGTGGAAACATTCCTTCAGAAGTTCCCAGTCCCTGGGAAAGTTCCTGCAGTGGAAACATGACTTAACTGACAATGTACAAACAGACAAACAAGCTGGCCAATTGCCAGTTAACTTAGCTTAGCACAGTGATTCCCAAACTTTTTCCAGTATGCCCCCCTTTCAGAAGCCAACAAAAGTTCAGGCCCCCCACCACAAAATTTTCAATCAATTGTTGACAATAATTGGGGATGGAACTGATAAAAAAAAGAAATCAAAAGTTAAATTTTAGCAAAATAAAGGTCAGCTGGATAGAAACAGCAAACTCATTTGTTTACTGCCCCCCAGTTTGGAAACCACTGGCTTAGCACAAAGATTGGAAATGGGGAAAAAGCTAGCCTGTCTCTGTACAAAGGTAACAAATCTGCCTACCAGCACAAAATGTAACATGGTAATGAATGTTAACCATTGGCCAGAGGCAGGCTAGCTGTTTCTCCTTTTTTCTCTAACATTTCTCTAGCTTCTAACTCACAGCAAAATAAGTAAATAAGCCTATTATCCAAAATGTCAAACTATTCTTTAATACATAATGGAAATAAATTCTATTCCATATTTAGTGAAACCTTGTTATATAGAATGGAGGTGTAGAAAACTGTCTGAATTTAATAAATGAGGCACACACATGTATTACACATTTTTTGAGCTATCTACTGTATACTCTAAAACAGGATGTCCCATTTTGAATGATTTATCTTGTTTGGCATCCCACAAATTGAATGTGTTGTTGCAGGATGTGTATATACCTGCTCAATGACACACTAGGCAGGCAGACAACTGATGTCCTTGGATTTCAATATTTCACTGCCTCTCGGTAAAGCCATGTGACATAATGTGATGACATTGTGGGCACGATGATGTAACTGGTTATAGGTTTGAAATATGTGCTGCTTCAGCAGAGTGATGACTTACATCCAGAGATGAAAGTAAGTGTGTCCTGTTTTGTATTGTGCACCAGGAGAAGAATTAGT
Source organism: Lutjanus campechanus (assembly GCA_027495735.1). NCBI lineage: Eukaryota > Metazoa > Chordata > Actinopteri > Lutjaniformes > Lutjanidae > Lutjanus > Lutjanus campechanus. Next base: position 38,737 of record JAJHUR010095680.1, on the reverse strand, counting down.
GCCGGTACTCCAAAAGCAGGAAAAGAAGCTGTCAAGGTTACAGAGTAAAATAGGATTCAAGTTGTAATCCGGCACATTGTAAATCTGCCATTGATTTACAAGAATGTCTTAAATAATGTTTCTCCCAGTATTTTCTTGTTATTTATCATACATTTTAAAGCAAGGGGGCAGACAGCTTCAAAGACGGTAGTACTGTGCATCATAATGGTGTCAAAATATGATTTGGAAAAAAGGGAGGAAAGAGGGTAAGCTCATTTTTACATTTGCTTCAAGGTCTCCATGTCATTTCGGGGAGGTGGGGGTTATAGAGGTCTATTGTGTAACTAAAAAAAGAACAATACAGAGTGTCAGGAACTAATTGCTGGGAGAAGTAATGATCACCCATTCTGTAGCTGCTATTAAGCTCAGTGTATAGTATGCATTGTGCACATTTGGACACATTGGCCATCACGCATAGTAAATGTGACTTGCTTAATTGCTTCTCAGTGTTTCAGAGCTTAGTTTGGACAGTGAAATTGGGAATGTTCTGTTAATTTTAGAGGTACATCTGCAAGCTCCTTGTTGTTTTAATCACAATCAAGCCCTGTTCCAATAGAGGCCTCTTTAAAACCGCCTGTTTGAAAACTCATGACCATGGTTCTCCATGCATCCATTGTTCTTTTGGAAGAAAACTGTCTCAAAGTCATGGCCCAAGTAAAAGAGTTTGTTTTGTTTTTATTTACTTTGGAAAATGCTTGCTTAGCATGCATGCCGTTTATAGCAGTGGCCTGGATCACACGCTCACACCTGGGAACAACCACAAACTCGTTCTGCCAGTCATTGAGCAGCTTCGCAGGAGAGTTTTAGGGGTTAATGCTTTGTTCAAGGACAGCTAAACTGTAGCCTGCAGCCCTGTAGATTGTTTTGTCATGTAAACTTAAAAAAAAATCAGGAAATTATATTATTTTTTGCCTTTATTTCTGTATTTATTTATTCAAAGAAAAATTTAAGAAAAAAGATCTGATTTCTTAATCAGTGTTATTAAATTTTATTTATTTGATGACATTCTGATTATCATTAGATGCGTAAAGGTAGAGTGTAGGATTTGTATGAGCTGTTCATAAATGCACCAGAAAGATAGCTAATTGTTGAATCTCATTCTCAGGATGTCAAATACCAACGTTTTGGGCTGGTAAAGTGTCCTGATTACAGCAAAGTAATAAGAAAATAAGGAAATACAGAGGGCAGGGACTATGCAGACAGACCACCACCACACACTTCTAGTGAGTCATAAGTGATGATTGAAAGGGATTATATTTATATGGGTCTATACATAGCTTTTTTAAAGGAAAATGTAGCCTATTATGCCTTTAAAGGTTGATTAATGTCAGGTTTCATCTTTTGTTTAGTTTCTCCCTTAGACTTTTTCAGAACCTACTTACATTAAACCCTCATTGTAGATATCTTATGGTAAATGAGACAATAAGTGTCCTTATTTGTGTATTAGCTAGCCTTGTTTTAGTCATAATGTATTAGTTTTGTGGAAAGTGTTACCCTTGTGGGACATTGGTATGAACATATTGTCCCTGACTCCTTTCTCAGCCAGCGCCTGAGCATTTTCTCAGGCTAAATAACTTAGCTACACACAAGTTGTGAGACTGTGATTAGCTATATTCCACAGAGAGGGAGAGATTTACAGAGTCATTTTTTCAGTCTGTCCGAGATATCATATTTTAAAAGTGCTGGAAGGAGACAAAGTATATTTAAGCAATAAGCCATGAGAAGCTGTACTTGACAGTGATTTTGGAACAGCTTAGAGGCATTGTTAGGGACTCTTCTAAAAGAACTGTCAAAGCACAGCCCCGAGTAGCTTTTTGCTTTTGTAAAATGACTGCAATAAAGAAAGAATGTAAATGTGCCATAAATGTTACATTTTAATGTAATTTCTGTTTTAAATTTTACCAAGTTGAGTGGTGATTTGGGGGTACAAGGTATTTTACAAGACCTTCAAACACAAAAGTAAGGGAAGAAACTGTTTTATGATTTTAACTCAATAAATGCCTAGATTTTCTAAAAGAAACCACCATATTGATCCAGCTGGGCCCTTAATGGACATTATTATTTAAGCTAGCAATGAGTTATAGTAATGCATAATGTGAAACAAAGCTATGTCAGATCCTTCTTTCCTTATTTATGGTTTCAGACTTTGCTTTGTTAAGGTCAGGCATTCTCTCAGATGTCTTCTTTGACCGACATGCACATCACTTTCTTTAAAATGCTTTTAACCATGGGTCTTCTACAGGGGCTCCATTTGTTCATTTTCAGAACTTAAATTATTTGTGTTATTATCCCAAGTGTACAGACACTCTTTCGAGCCACAACGGATCATTTTGTAGCTTCATGAGGAGGATGCTCTCACATACCTTCACCTCAGAAACCACCAGCAAAAGTGCAGAGGATGATGCTAACATTAGCCATACTACAATGCTGCTGATGTAGCAGCTACGGGTAAGCACAAATGAGAAAGACCAGAAAATATTTAATACAATATATGTAGTAGGGGGTCCCTGCTTCATCTCTCTATCAGCTAAGGGGTCCCTGGCCTGAAAAACACTGAAAAACCCCTACTTTCAATTGATTCTACACTGTTTTTTTTAGCTGAAGAGTGATGACACCATATCCCTGCCAGGACCAAGGTTGTTTGGAGTGTTACTCAGCCTGACCTCTGACCTCCCTGAAAGCAACAACTGTGCATTTTCAGCAGCAGTGTTTGTATTTATTTGCATTCAAACTAATTACAAATTATAATGCAGTCATGTGGAGAGGTTCGGCTTTCTTCTCGAGATGAACTACTAACAGGAGTAAGTTGACCTGCTCCAAAGTCTGAGGTCGGCTTAGCTCGATTGCTTTGAGAATATTCATCTGTCTCTCCAGTAGCCACCAAAGACTGCAGCAGAGGAAAATGAGAAATGCTGTTTTATAATGAGAGCCCTAGGCAAAGACATACAGAGACATGTCTTTTAAAAAAATCTGTCATTATATATTCTCCTAGTAATACTGCAGTGGGAGAAGCATACTAAGAACTTGTGCTCTTTGAAGAGGTCCAGGCAGTTCTTTAATGTTTTGGATAGAACTTGCATTGCTTTGTGATATAGGGTAAAAACTTACATCCTGACATTTTGTATTCAGAGATGTTATCATGCAACCAGCAACTGTTTGTGTGGATTTCTACGATGGCTTTGTTTCTTCATAAACAAACATTGATACTTGAAATCAGACGGAGTCAACAATGACTGTAAAAAGTTTTGCAAGAGATTATAGAACTAGAGCGCAGCAGATACAAGGACTAAGTGTTGATGCTCTTTAGCTGCCCCATTACAGATTCACAGCAATCTAAAGAGATAAAAAGCAGATGTGAAAGACTATTACAAAAACTAGTGCAACTGCTGGGTGTGTTTCTGACTTAAATGAACTCTTGAATGGATGGTTCAATAAGTGTCATGTTAAAGTTCATATCCCGGATGATATTTCTCACCCACTTTGCGCTGTTCTGATGTAACACAGGAGTTGTTTCAGCAATAGGTGTGCACTTCACAGAGTGTCTGCAGAGAGTTTCAAGCTGCAGTTTGTTCCTGGTGCAATGAGCCATTGGAATGAAAACTATAGAGTTGTGGCTCATCCACCATGTTAGCATGGCTTTCCAGTTGTATAGGGACTAGATATTATTTACCGTTTGTGTCTATGCGTCGTTGAAGTATTGCATGTGTAATGAGCCCTGTTATTCTCTCACCTGTGCACTTTATCACGTACATAAAGTCATTTCCCACTAGAAGCATGTGAATTCACACTGATAAAATAACATTCCAAGAAGAATTAGGATTACAGTTTAAATCTCCACTAATCTTATAATATATTTATACATATTTAGAATAGATTTATTTTGACAATGGATTAAATGAATAAATGCAATGTGAAAGGAGTTACTCTTACCATCAGCTCTTTACAGAGAATTCTAGCATCTTTCAGCTCATTGTTTTGGTTTTGCAGCCCACAACTTTACTATTTGGTTCAGTCTCACCGCTCTCATCTGTTCCCAGCTGGGAGCTGTTTTCAGCAAAATAGCTCTGATAAACCCAATGTACGCTACTTGGCTAGCACCAAATGGCAGGCTGTGAAACACTGATGGCCAGCTGGTTAACATAGTGGAGCATTTAGCAGCTTAAGAAAGATATATTGTTCTCAGGAGTTGATGGAAACCAAATGAGAGCCAAATGGAGATTGAATATTGGACATTTGTCAGGGTTGCCAGAAATACCACTACCCAAATGAATGCTACTTTTTCTCTGTCTGATGGACAAATATGTAGCTATTTGCTAACATTTTGCCTTTACAGCTTGTTGTGGTGATGATGTCAGTTAGAGCTGCAACAGTTAGACAACTAATCGATCAGTCGATCAACAGAAAAATAATTGTCCTCTACTTTGATAATCGATTAATCGTTACAGTAAATTTAATGTAAATCATGCAAAAATGGCAGATAATGCTCATCTGCTATTCTGTTTCATATCATATATAACTGAGTATATGTGGGTTTTGGAATGACAAAACAAGGCATTTAAAGACATCACTTTTGACTTTGAGAAAGTGGGATGGGCATTTTTCACCGTCATTTTTCTGTCATTTTATAGACCAAGTGATTAATTGATTAAATTAGAAAATAATCAGTGGATTGATCGGTAATGAAGATGATTGTTATTTGCAGCTGTAATGTTATATGTTTACAACTTACAAATTAATTGTGGTTAAGGAGGAACCAGATGCAGCTCAGCTGAAGGATAAAGTTTTGGTTTGTTTAGCAGGATCAATGTATACGCTTCGTTTTAAATGGCTGTTTAGTCCTTTCATACCTATTTGTCCTTGTCACTCTGCTCTTAGCCCATCTACATGGCATTATCAACTAGCCAGATAGTCTGTTTTGGTACTGATGGCTGTCACTAGTGATTCTCTCCTACACATCCTCAGCATCACACAGGCAGCTCTTGTTTTAAAGCTAATTAAAAATTTAGACAACACAACGTTGTAAACTGATTATTGCACCCAAGTTCCACCTGCAGTGCGAAGATGGCCTAGTGAAGAAATGGAGCAACCAAAAGAGAAAAAAGAAGAAGAAGAAAATCAATAGTCCACTCTGCCTCCAACATCTTAATGCTACTCTCAGTGGAGAGGGATGTGTGGAAGTGATGGAGTCTCTGTCAGTTACTAGACATCAGAGGAGTTTTTAATTGAGGCCCCAGTGGGGCTGGGAGGGACATGGGAGATGTTGAGAGAGAGCTAGCCTGGCCGGTGTTAGATGAGGTGGACAGACCAGTTGTGAGACAGTACTGCCGCCCACTTTCATCCCTCTCCCAGACTGGGGCTGGGCAGTATGACATTAAATTTATATCAAAGTGTATGTTGAATATTTATAGTAATGATGCGCAGTGTATTTTATTTTATTTTTTTTCATAATTTCAACTAATGTGATTCAAATGCAGGACAGACTCCAGGACAGTTTATCACCTGAAGTCAAAGTTATGATCAGTTCCCTTATTTGTTTTGTTCTATCTATCTATTGTTTGTTTTTGTTTTTTTGTTGTTCTGCTTGTGATTTGATTCATCTTTTCTCCTTTTGTAAAGCATCTTTGAGTGTCTTGAAAAGCGCTATACAAGTATGATGCATTATTATTATTATTTTATGAGCAATATGTTGTACTTGCGCATGCAAAAATGAGGACGACAGTCGAAATAGCAAATTGGAGCCATAGTCTGTGTATCAAATAGGTTGAAATCCAGATTGAAATCCTATTGAATACGTTTCCTTCCTCCCCAGACTAGGGGAAGCTTGGGATGGCTGCAGGAGCACAAGACAAGCGCATCATCATAATTTTCAATAAAAAAGGGAGGATGAATCCTACACATCAAGTTGATCAGCTGTTTATGGCTCAGTTGTCAGTCAGTGTAAAACAAAGCCTGTTATCCTGAAAACAAAAGCCCACTGCTCTGAAAATACACACTCTGGAGTTGGAGTTCAGTGACTGCCTGCCTCACTGTCTGCCAGACTCCATTAACATATTGCTCAGTTTATCCGTTACAAACATCTACTCCTTCTACAAGATTATTAATGATTTCTCACAACTCATAAACAGTCATTCAGTGAACATTCAGCATTTATTTGAACTCTAATTGACGACATTGTGGGAGACACTGCGGCTGTAACATTGTTGTCAAGATGCAAGTATTTCAACATGTTTCTTTGAGCTTTGATCATAGTCATTTTAGGGTTTATTACAGTAAATATATTACAGATTTCCTCTTTAATATAGTTAGGATATATAGCCATATATAGAAATAGATAGGAGACTTTCATACCTGGTGGAAATTAAGAGCTTATCACACTGCACAGCTGTGTATGTGTGTGTTTGCTTGATTTTTTCACAACAGCTGTTCAGGATTTAGTTTTGGGTGAAGTGCTGTGTGAGTCTTTTTTTTTTTATGTGCCATGGATCCTGTATTTTCAGTATGTCCTTCCACAGCTGACTTGTCTTATCATTAGGACAGGGACCCTGGCAACTATGTCTGCATTGTGGTTCTTCTCTTTACACCAGTGCCAGTGCTGCTTGTGTCAGAGCTGGAGCATGCTCCACATACTTGCTGACATATTTCCTCATGGTTTGCTCCTGACTCCATTGAGCTGTCTAACTCCATTTCTTCACCCGCCCTTTTCTTAGCATGCAAATGTGCATTTGTTTTAGTGTAAAAGGAAAGTGTATGCTCACTGGTTAACATGCAATGAGCGGATGCTCACGGTGCACTTTGACGTGACATTTAAAATCCATTCTGTACCAGAACAAATGGTGTAGCCAAATCCACATCGGGGCATGTATCTCCACCGGTGTGGAGCTTATTGTGGTTATACTGCCCACCTCTACCCCAGGCCATTGTTTATATATTCCAGCATGGAGCCATTACATATTCTCACCCCCTCTCTGCCTGTAACGTAGCCTCTGCTTTGCTAACACGACAACCATGCAGTTTGCTCTGAGCTGTATATTCAGTTAATTAGCCAGTCTACTGGGTATGGGATTACCTTCAACTGTAAAGATGAGAAGATTCAGTCTAACCTTGCCCTCGGCATATCTGAGTAAGACTTGAAATCATCCCTTTGAATGTACCTGTGACTTAGCTTCCCCCTGCTTCCCTCCCAGGCAAATAAGTTACTGTCATATACTGTTGGTCGGGTTGTAGACTAACACACAAGTGCTTTGTGGTTGTTGTTGAGATCACTTCAATTATTGACTTTTACTCTTTTGTTTTTATGACACCATGACATTTTAAAAATGTAGCACCATTATCATTATCATCATTATCACTTGAATTATTAATACCAGTCACATAAATCTGTATGTGTATGTTGTAATATTATATGTAGTAACACTAAACCTATAATCATTTTAATGTATGCTTTGGCATCAACTTACAGCCTGGTAGTTTTTTCAAATAATATGTAAATATGATGAAATAAGAAAAATAAAGGGTAGTTCAACATGCACATGTAGCACTTAAAGTGGTCTATCTTAAAGAAATACTCCATCCAAAACCTATTTTGAATATTAAAGGGCCAGTTTGTAGAATTTAGTTAGCATCTAGTGGCCCTGATTGGTTCACACAGCCTATTAATTTCAAATTAATTTTAATTGATTAATTTCAAAGAGTTGAAACACATGGCCACATTTTTGCAGAGGTCATATGACCTAACATCACCGTATACATATTGTCTTAAAGATACTACAGTATCTTTGGTGCAAAGTTATGCGTGGCGATCACTGGCTTGCAGCTTGTTCAACTAGTTTTCAATGTGCAGCTTGATATTTCTGTGGTGACATTGTCAAAAGCTGTCATGGTAACTTATGAGTATGATGATTCAGATTATTAAGTTATTAATTGCATTCTTCAATACACCAGATGAATTTTACTTGGTCTGGACTCTGATTTATCAGCATGGATTAGAATAAAATAATAACTTCTCACCCAACTATGTATATGCTATTGATAATTTGATTATAAACAATTAGCTTGTAATACAACAGTAAGCATGTGTCATGTCATGAAAAATGGACTATTTACAGTATTATTATTATAACTATCCAAAAAATTGGGCTTTTCCATTGTGTCTTATAGCCATCCTGAGTCAAACAATGCCGCACTGTTTTGGATTTCCATGACCACTGTTAATTTGCTGAGCTGTACCGAGTCACACCTGAGACTGTAGGGGACCAAAGCATCCTCCCACCTCCAAGCAGCTTACTGTGAGATCTTCCCGACCGTGGCCAACCCATGACGATGCCCCTTTCTCTCGCTCTCTAACAAGTGTGTCTTGAGAGACTCAACTCACGTGTGCAGCAGAGCAGAGAGATAGGCATTTTTAAAAGTATCTGTGTGTTCGACTCTCAGTATCTTTGTAGCCTCTAAATGAATCTTCGTGGTTTGAAGTTTAGTTTCCCTCCTGCGTTACCTTGATACGAGTTGTGTTAAGTTACTGCTGATGAAAACCCAACATTTCCTGATTTCGCTGCTTCATAATCAAAGCAATAATGGGTGACTTTTATTATGAAGAATAAAGGATTGTGTATTTGCCATTTTACAGCCACTTGACTCAAGTTAAACACATCTTTAGTTGAAAGATACACCTTCAAGAAGGTAGCCCTGTTGTAATGGAGATGCAAATCCCTACCATGCTGATTCAGACCGAGTCAAGCCAACTCGTTACGTGTGCATGGAAAAAGTGTTTTAGATGAAGAAATATTGTAACACGTTTTGGATGGCCACACTCAGAAAACTTTTGATATCATTTTGCTGTCACACAGAACTGATCTAAAAAGTGTGTAAAAGCAAGTAGAGGTCAGTTTTTGACAGACTGCCATGGAGGAAAGTCTCTCATTTTCATCCAGACATGTAGATACTGCAGATTTACAACAAGCCACAATAATCCAAATTCATACCCAGCATTGACCTGACAATTACAACTCAAGCTCAGTCTGTCTCTATGTCTCATTGTAACCTTTCTCAGTAGTTTGTGACCGGTGGACGGCAGGAAATATTCATCTGTGTATCAATCAGATTAAAGTCTGACTCATTTTATAGAGGAGGTAACCTTACCACACCAACTCATCATTCTAAATCCATAGCGCTGCACTATAGGCAGAGTATCAGTGGACTGTGAGCCAACCTTCCAGTGGAGAAAGGTCAGTGGCAGCCTGACATGTCTGAGAGACAGCTTACGACTTGAGAGTGGACTAATACCACAAAACCTCATTGTGATTCCAGCCCAGCCCAGCATTCATGCAGTTACCAGCTCAGTGCCTGCTTGCTTGCGAACCCGCAAACTCATTCACCTGCTTGTTTTTTGACCTACTCAGGTCGGTTGGTCACTCACCTGCTCACCCCTTCCCTCCAACCTTCACTGACTCACTAACTCATCCACCTTTCTCTCCTGCCTACCCTCCACCACTTCCCCCACCACCACCAGATGGCTTTTATAGTTCTCCTGCTGAGAAAAAAAGAGGGCTGTTAGAAACTTTATTCCTATAAATGCAGAGCCATTACTCTGTTTTAATGTGCACGTCTGCACATCATACACTCGTGTTTGCCACGAGCCCATGGCGTCAAGGGAAGGGCAATAATGTCAGACAAATTGTGTAAGTAAATGGGCGCTAGGTCGTCCTAGAGACGAGCGCATTGCCTGCCTGCATGCCAATAAGACAGTGAGGTAGCATCTCACTGAAAAGCAATTTATTGAAATGCAAAAAGAGGAGAGAAGGCTCACAGCAAAGATGCTGACAGGACAAAAACCTGTCGCCATCCGTCTCAGTTTGCCAAGTTTTCCCTCCACAAGTGAGCTTCTTGTCCTCTCTCAGAGAGGAGAGGTGTTCCCTAGAAATATTGTGAGAACAGCTGGTGTGCCTGTGTGGTCACAAGCTTTTCATGCTGGTGCTGGATGAGGAGGGTTCACAGGTTTTGATGGACACCTTCGAGGTTGATAATAAAGGCCGCTAATTGAAACTGAAGCTGAAACAAATTCAAAGTCATTCGTTCAATGTAATCCTAATATTCATGCTCATGTTTTCCATTCTGGCTAATCCGTGTCCTCTGACACCGAGGCCATCTTCTTTCCATTAGCACTGCTGTTATTGTTTCTGCCAATCTCTTTCCTGTGAGATCGGCCGTGCTACACGGAAACAGAATAAGGAAGTTTAAATCACCAATGTCGGCGAGCCTGTTTGCACTCGCTGAGGTAGTATGCATCAATCACCCCACCAGTGTTGGGTGAATGTGATTTAAGTGTGAGCTCCTGTTTTGTCTCACTGAGTTTTATATCTCATTCACTTTACTGTTTCTTCCCTGCCTTACTGTATTGTCTGAATGAATGTCTTTATTTCTGCCATGTGACTCATTTTTAGAGAGATATATAAGCCTATTTCCAGTCCTGGGCCTGGCTGTGCCTCTCTAGTCTCCAAGGCTGTATAGGCCTTCCAGCAGGGCTGGGTCCTGCTGCTGCACAACCCCTGGGCTAGCCCCTAGTCCACCTCGCTCTTCTGTGATCAGCACTCCTCCTCCACTGGTCCCCCCTCTCTCTTCCTCTATTTTCACAACCAAGCAGAATAAGGCCAGGTTGTTCATCCTGACAATGAAAGAAAAACCTAATTGACTCTTCCTCTCCTCTTCCTCATCCCTCCAGCTTGTCTACAATGAGCCTTGAGGCTCTTTTTAGCCTGAAGCCATCCTTCTGTCAGGGGACATTATTCTCCTTTGGTCACAGCTTAAGAGGCTAGGTTTCTTCTAGGCAGGTAAAACTGGGCTGACAGTTGGAGAGAAAGCAGCTTTGATCTCCACTGTCTTCACATTGCAGAACCAAGATGACAGGCTAGGGAGTCTTAGGAGCACTTTATTCCACCAAAGGTGCTGGAGAGAAAACACTCAGGCTTGTAAAAATGCCTGCAAATCTTGGCTCTCACATTCACTGAAGCCCAAACAATACCTAAGCTGGCCCCTTGCGACTCCCCTATAGTGTCTTCCAGAGACTAAGGGAGCCTCATTTCTCACTGGTGATGTGCCCTGTGTTAGAGGCTCCATATGGAGGTGGTGTTTTATCATACTCTTGCCTGCCCCCATTAAATATCTATTTTTACCTTAGCAGTCTGCTGTGGCCTCCTATGATACACAAAACACCTACGGTGTGGCACCACCTTTAAGAAGTAACAGTAGAGGATATGCTCCAGGTGTGGTCGATATAACCTATAAAAAAGGTTTCAAACAAATTGAAGATACATTTGTAGCTACAGTAGTACATTTTCATTACGTATCATTTTTGAAGAAATTTGATGGGGCACAACAACGAAAAGCTGCAAGGGATGGACATAATAGCACATCATATTATATGTACAATATAATAGAATATCATACATCAGTGCCATTTTATAGCCTCTAAAAATGCCACAGTGTAGTCTCAATGCCTCACAGGCAGAGTTTCAATAAAACTGGACATTTTAAATAGGCTGTTATTCTGAATCTGCATTATATTGTGCAGGTGGTCCAGTAATTGTGTCCACCTACTGGATCGATCAGTAATGTATGAGGCAGATGTGACCTCTACATGTTCAGACAGCTGTGGACTGTGGACATTCTTAAAGCCACAATACATGGGAAAGGGACGTTATATAAACCAGTAACAAGATTACCAGAAGCTAATAAGTCCTTGATCATATAGGACAGAAATCAAACTCTTCAACAAATCTCAAAATAAGAGAGAATGCAGATGCTGGTGATCTGCTCATTCTTAGTGTCAACAAAATAATAATTTTGACATTTTATATGACCAAAATACATATGATACATATATGAAAAGAATAATTGGTGATGTCACAAATCAATAGGGAAGGGTCCATCGAAAATGATGGGAGCAAACTCTACTGCATGTAGCTGCAGATGGGGCCAACATGCAAACATTGCCAAGTGCAGCTTTAGACCCATCAAACATATGGAATCCAATAAAAACAAAATTCATAAATGCTGCATGCAGTTTAAATGTGCTGAAATGTGCAGAGTTTCATCTTCTTTCATGTGGTAGTAAAATATCTGACAAAAAAATAGAAGGATCGACTGTATCTATAGTGTCATTTTATGTACACTGACAGTGTTCATACTTCAGCCCCTTTCCATTTTATGTTTACTAGTCATTGAGTGTTGACATCAGCAAAAGTGGAAAGATGTAAATACAGACAGGAACCCTGGTGAGTGTGTGACATTTAGGTCTGTTATTATGATCATCTTGTTTCATTCTCTATGATATCATGTCAGCTCGTTATAGACACCCATTTCCCATAATTTTTATGTGTATTCTGATATGTGCTACATCTTCATAGTATCTAGAAAATACCCAGTGTGTGAAGTGAAGTTTGCCCTGTTTGGTGCAGCTCTGAGATCTCTGAGACTCAGTAATGTGACAGTGCAGCCCAAAGCACTCCATCCTTACCCTTGCACAGAGGGAATAGGGAAAAGGGGAAAGAGAGGATAGGTAAACAGAGCCATTAGAGACAAATCTATTTCTGAAGAAAACAAAATCACATCATCAAACAAGAGAAAAAGAAAAATATGATCCTGCAGCCCTTTGGGCCCCGGCGTAGCAATGATAGCCGACTATGGCATTTGTCTTTATCAGTCTGCCTTGAGGGAGGGAGAGCGTGGTGGGAAGGTGTGAGAATAAAAAGAGAATGAGAAAGACAATGGAAACAAAGAGCACCATGTCTTCTTTACTCGTCACAAAGAGCTCGACACATTTGTTACTTTTCTGACTTCATGAGATATGAACAGCTTGTGTATGATTATTCCTCTTTCATACATGTTTTGTGGTTCGCTGTTAGTACAAAGTGGCTCTCAGATGGTCATTCTTTAAATATAACAGAGTGAAGGGCTCAGTGGACAGCGAGCCACAGCATCATCAGTCATGACTAGCCCGGGGAGGCATACGCAGCTTCATCAAAATGACAAGATTGACTTTCCAGATTTTATCCTTTCTCTCTGACATTTGGTTGTTTATCCTGCTTTGCAGTAGCAGTACCACAGAGTCTTTATAGTGCCTTGTGTATAGAGAGACTCTTTTGAAATAGATATATATGGGTAAACACACTATGGAGACCCAAAAAATAGGTTAAAGTCATTACAGGAAATGTATATTAACATGTCATGTACATTAATATCTGCCTCTGCAACAGTTGCCTCCATATTAAGTTATCAAGGTAATTTATCATTATACCACACCAAGTTGCACAGCGAAAAGAAAGCTTTTGTCCCTTCATGCTCAACGCATATATAACATATGTACAAATAATTAAAATCAGAATAGATTAGGATAAAATATATACTATGACAAGTATGTATGACAATAAATATATACAGTTTCTTTCTGGTGTGCCCCATGGGACCTAAATTTTTGGGGGAAAAAATGTGAACAATATTCTATGGTGAAAGAAAAATTATTTTATGACTCTGTTTAAAGTGTGTCACAAATTACACACGTTTTTTGTCAATTTAAAATATAATTTTACAAGTCAAGTCACTTTGGCATTCTATATACCCAGGAAATAATTCTGTAGTGCATTTTCTGAATTTATGTCTGGTTGAATGTAAACAGCAGCAACAAGACAGTAATGATAATATCTTTACATTAAAAAGTTCAGTGTGGGTGAAACTTTATCCATCCCCTTTGACTGTTTGTGCACGAAGCATTACCAATGTAAACACAGTCCTCCTCCCCTCATCCTGCTGGAATATTGCGTGTTGCATCCTGTCAGATTAGATTACAGTCTGCCTCTAAAGTCCAACAGCGTGATCCAAGATGTGATGGAGCAGGTCTCTGTAAGATGTGGGCACAAAAGTCTCTGCTTTCCTGATGCTTGGCCAATTCATACGTTTCATTTTCCTGAATGGACATTAGCCAGGAACAGCCTTCAGTCCAAGCTGGGTTAGCGTGGCTCTTATACCTGCTCTGCCCCTGGGGTGGTTCATGGTGGTGCATCCAGTCAATCTGGCTGGGTGGTTGAGGGATGTCTTGTGTATTGTTGATGGTGCTCTTTATTCCAAACTCCAAGCTTCCTTTTCTAATGCCTACATGTGCATTTCTGGCATAAGTAATATGTGTTTCAGCAATGAAGCTGAAAAATAACTGATCAAAAGCAAAAATATGTTGGCATTTGAAAGAGCTATTGACTGACGCACCTACATGTGCTGCTTTTGCCACCACTGCTCTAATATTATGTTAGAAGCATTGATTATTTTAATGTCTGACTGCCATTTAACCAGTGATAGGTGTTTGGATAGGATTTGGACTGAATGCGGATGTCACAATGCTAACAATGCTCACAATGACAATGCAGACACGCTGATGTCAAGCAGGTATAATGTTTACCATCTTAGTAGAGTGTTTTAGCATGCTAACATTCGCTAATTAGTGCTGAACACAAAGCACAGCTGAGGCTATTGGGAATGTCATTATTTTTGGAAGTACTCGGTCATAAACTAAAGTACAGTGTCAGACAAATTCAAGCTTTGACATTATGATGAAGTGAAGAGATCTCCAAAATTATTATGATTCATCCTCAAGGGGACATGAATTTAGTAATCTATCCAACACTTGTCAAAACAACAAAAATGAGCCTTACGGCGGTGTTAGAGGAAAAGGCATCCCCTGAGGACTGTCAGTGTCTGTACCAAGTGTCACACCAATCCAGCCACTAGGTATTGAGATATATCAGTCTGGCGCACTAGCCAACAGACAAACATTCCCATCTCGAGAGTCATGCCAAAAAAGCATGGCTAAAAACAACAGGAGAATAAAGGTTGAACAGATTTTTTTAAATTATCTTTTTTTCATCATTGGTGAGTGCATGTCTCTGCCTCTCTACAGCCCTCTGCGGCCTTTCATTAATGCTATTTCATGGGACAATCAGGTACATCTGTTTCTCAGCATCACATGGACTGAATTTCCATCTGAGAATTCATCACCTCCAAAAGGATGCCTCTATTTGCCCTCCATCTTGGCTCGGCTGTATTATAGCCTGTCTGCCTGTCTTCATAGCTGATGCCAAGTCCTTACAGATGCTTCATCATTTCCTCTTTCCAATGCCAGTCATTTTTCAGTCTTTTTTTTGTGTGTGTGTATTATTATTATCTGCCCAGAGCGGGCACTCTCTGAAGGAGCCCTGTTTGTGCTCCAGCCAGGCTCACAGCTATTTAGTGGCTCTGCTGTTTTCTTTTCTTCTCCCTCTGTTCAGTTTGAATACCCCAGGGAAATTTGGCTGTGTCTCTGATATCTTTTCTTTGTCCTGCTGACCAGTTTCTATTTCTCCTCGTCAATTTGCAGTTTGCCAAGATACTGTCAGTCATTTTGATATCTAATTGTCTCCGAGGTGTTTTTAGTGCAGTGCTGTCCGAAAGATATCTATAGCTGTCATTGTACTCATCAAAAAATTCTAAATTTACATGTTTGTGTTTTTTCTTTTACCTTGTTCCTATTTAGAATATATCAATAAACATTGGCATTTCATTCTCGTTATTGAATATTAAAGCAAACGCATCATATCTTCAGACATCTGAGCAATGTGTAGCAGAAGGCAGGGGGTGGGACAGTTAGTGCCAACATCCTCTTAAAGCTGTGCCAATGCTGTTTGAGTGAAACGACAACACAGTCTTGTGCGACTGGTGAGCTATCTGCCATCTGGACTCAATTGAAAGACTCAAGTGTCTTAATTGGACGCTAGTAAAGAAGCTCTTACTCCGTTCACATAAAGCAAAGGTTCACACACATTTCACTTTCCTCTGAAAGTCAAACCTAATACGACAACTCTGACGATGATGACGGAGATGATGATGATGATGATGATGGCAATAATCATCATCAGTGTCATCATGTTGTGCCTTAGTGGTTCTGCTATCTGGATAATTTGGGATTTTTATGACAACGAACTCTAACAGAAAAAATTGTCAAATGGTGAAATAATGGTGATGGATACAGCGGTGACAGTTGTGCTTCTTATTTTAGCTCTGCAAGAGTGAATAATGAGGCTCTCCCTCCTCTTCCCCCTCTTTCTTTCTCCCTCTGCCCTTTGCTTCAGGTCAGAACATCGCGTTCCCCCCGGTGGCTCTGTGGGTAACTGTTGGCCTGGCCGTGTGTCTGCTGGTGCTGCTCATCGCCCTGGCTGCTGTCTGCCGCAGGAAGATCAAGGAGAGCTGTGAGGAGGCCAGGAGAGAAGGTAGAGGAAATGGAGGAGAGGGGGAGAGAGGGAGGTGAAGGGGAGTGGTGGCCCTGCACATTCTACACCAGTGTATATTTTCACAAGGAGTACAATTAATTTGTGATGACTCTCTTGGAAATCCATGTTTAATCCTCAAGGTCAGATAAAAGCATGTTTTTGGGCTGTCTCGCCTTCATTAGGGGCAATATGAAAAGTTAATCTCAGAGCAGTGACAAGTTCGGAGCTATATGCACAAAAAGGATAAAGTAATGAAATGATTTTCTGTTTTTTGGGGGTTTTTTTTCATTCTTGGAGTGCGTTGGCTTACTGCGTACACAGTTCAAGGGCTTGCTGAATAATGGATGCTAACCTATCATGCTCTCAGGCCCTTTCAACCCTTCTCAGGGCCTTCGTTAAAATGCAGAAGGCCTCCTTAAAGTCTTCACATAGTGGGCCAGTAGATGATATGCATAATTGCGACGTATTGCCTCGATCATGTGGGAGGCACAACGAGAGCGGGAGAGATAGAGCAGAAAGCAGTGATGAGATGTTAACTGCTCAAGGAACTTTGAGAATCCAGAGGGAGTTCTGCTTAATGCGTATAGGCAGGATCTCGGATGGTGGGACACATATCTTCGGCAAAGAGGAACATCATTACTCGGGTCCAGTAATTAGCGTTGCGGAATAGCTGAAGATCGCCGCAAGTGCAAAGAGAAAAAGTTTTGAAATGAGATAGATAGTGCAGAGCCACCAGCTCTCCTGTAATGAGATCCGCTCAGAGTGGAGGAGACATTTAAATAAAGGTCAGCCAGTGTCTGCACCAGGGCCCAGAGGTTTGAAAATAAATATGGAAGTGACACAGACTCAGAGGAAAGAGTAAATAGCTCCATAGAACATATGAAATCAAATGAAATGGAAAGACAGAAATATAATGCAGGTCCTCCCACGGGCAAAAGGCTCCGAGGGTTGTGGGGCCCTTTTCTTCAGTGGAGTGGATGAGGAGCTGCATTCTCCGCCTGCAGCCCTGACACTGAAGGCGGGGATTGATTATGTGGTCATCCACTGTCCGCCTTATTGAAATGTTAAGTCTTATTCTGTCCCCTGCCAGCAATGCTTCTGCACTCTTTGGTGTTTTCCAAGCACAAAGAGTGGGAACGCTGACTTTATTCACATATCATGCAGACTCTTATACTTCTGATAGAAAGATACTGTATGAATACAGATGTGGAGGGGGGCTTAAAATAGGATTGCTATGCACATATCCAGAGCTGTGGGGAGGGCGGAAGCAGGGAAGTGCAACCTAATTGTGGTTGTCTTATCTTTTAATGGCGTTCCTGGGTATGGCCAGATTGAAGTTGACTCTCTCTTCACTGTGTCTGGGTAGCGAGGGTGGAAGGGTCAGTAAAAGTGGAGAAGTGAGTAAGTCATTTTTCTTCCCTGTCATAATGTATGTGGAGAACCCCAATGTGTATTGTAACAGAGCAGAGCAGGTCGTGGTATTGCTGCTGGAAGTGAAAGCCTAATTCCAGGGGCAGTGTTGTATCTCAACACCAGCAAGGCTCTGCTCTCACTGATATGTTTTTTCTTCTTCTTCCTCTGTCCTTCCTTACATAATGACTGTGACTATGTATCTAATATATGCTTTCACTGACCTATCCAGGGCCACTGTTCCATTTCTCCAAAGCTTATTTTACATTTAGATAAGCATATGATTTAATCAGAGCTACGCTTGGAGATCATGTGTAGGTGATGGGGGACGGAGCTCCCCTGTGTGACAGATGAAAGTCATGAGGGAAAGTAGTGTTTCCCCCTGGGGTTTTTTTTTTTTTATACCACAGAGATGCATGTGTTTCACAGGGGTTAACACTCAGATTTACCACAGACCAAATGCTGTGATTGATCGCCTTTTTGTGCATGAAATAGCAGATATGTAAATTTATTTCTCTCCAAATCTACAGTATGTAGAAAAGGCTTGTGAATAAATAGACGTTTATAAAATCCCTGGAAAACGTTGGCAAAAGAAAGCTGTTTATTTCTTTTAAATGAGCAAAATTGTTTCATTTTTGTCATCAAGAGTTGATATTCAAAGGGAGAGAAAATGAATTAAAGCCTACGCAGCTCAAACGCTGCTGTCATTAAGCCTTATGTCCTAATATGCACAAAGGATTTAAAAAAGAAGAAGACCCTGCTGTTTCTGGGGTGTAACAATGAATTAATTAGGCTCACTAATCAGTGTATTTATAGTACTATAGGTTTACTAACTGGGGCCATTTGCTTTTGCTTACATTTTAAATACTCATGAAGTCACAGCCATGCTCGAAGAGATTCAGCAGCAATGCTGCATCACTTCTGTGCAGGGGAAACATAGAGGCAGAAGGGAGGATGAAGAGGAGCAGTAACACTCTTCTGGCTTCACTGAGTAGCCGTTTCTGTCCCCTGACACTCTCGTCTTTTATGTGGTTTGTCCAGCTTTTGCGCTTAAGCCATAACCAGCCTTCTTACCCCCCACACATTTGGGATACAGCCAATAGGGGCATAAAATTGTAACATTCTCAATGTACAAGGGAAGCAGTTCTCACTCTCAGCCCTGTGGATGCCCTCGCCTTCACCCCGACTTTAAGGTGCCTTTAAATGAGCCTCACTCTCCTATCAAAGCCCTGCCCCCCAAGGTATTTCCACTGCTGCTACAGTGGTGGGACTGTTAGTCGATTTTGAGGTGTTGAATGAAACGGTGAAGGTAAACAGGCTCACAAATCTGTGTGGATGTTACACCACATTTCTAAAGATGTGAAGTATCGCGGTATCAAGGTCATTTATTTGTCATTATACAATAAAGGGTTGCGCAACAAACTTAAAGTTGTAGCCCCTCATGCTACACACAAAGAACATATATACAAATAATTAATGGGACAGAATCGAACAAAATATAAACTGAAACAATATACAGCTATTTATATACATATATACATATACACCAAGGAAATAATTTTGTCGAGCATTTTTTTATTTGCTTATGGAGGAATATGAACAGCACAAAAGAACACAAAAGAAATTCTTAAAGGTTAAAACCATTTCTGTAAGAATGTATAAAAAAGACAAATGTGTATATATATACATACATATATATATATATATTTATATACATTTTGTCTTTTTTTTTGTCACTATAGGTCTCTGTAAGATGTGTCTCTGATTTCCTGTTGCTTGGCCAGCCTGAGTCCCATTTTGTCCACTTCACCCTCCCCTGACCAGACATTAGCCAGGAGGAGCTTAAGCATGGCTCTATCACAGCTTCCCTCCCTCTCCTCCTGGGCCATTTGGTCCGGCTGGGTGGTTGGAAATGATCGTCAAGATCCCCTGCTCTTAATCCAGATGTCGCACTTCCTTATTCCAAAGCCTATGAGTGTATTTCTGTCATCGGTAAAAGCAATAAAACTGAAAAAATAACTAAACAAAACTAAAATAAAAACGTTTGAATGCAGTGCTATTGCCATGGAAAAATGGCCGCCAAGGTGCTTTTATTCTCAAAATGTACACAAAAGGTTAACTAAAATGGTGATTTCCAGTTCATAGTTGCCTATATAATAGCATCTTGGAACCTGCACTGACAGTGTGTGGTAATAATATGAGGACATGCGCTGGGAATAATATTTTTTATATGTTTACGTGATTCTATAACATTGGATTTCAACGAAACACAGAAGAGAAACTAAAGAATGTGCTGTGTGTAGACTAATGCATACTGTACAGACTGGAAATCTGGAAACTCAGCATGTTCTGCTGCTGTAATAATAAGGATTTTTGCTTAATTTCCCCAGAGGATTTTAGTCTCTGCTGTCAAAGTCAAGTAAAATCAGGCCAACGTACAAGAATATAAACAAATGAATTGTGATGCCTTGACATTTAATTTTGTTCAATTATCAATTTAATCTTGTGTCTCAGACACTAAATAGTGGATCTCAGGCCCAACTGCGGTGAAAATGGTGTCATAGAATTAATATCAGCCGCTTGGATACCCTGTCACGGGCCTATTTTTAGCCTGTATGTGTGTGCGTACATGCATGCCATGTGTGTATGTAAGTGTGACAGCCATCACTGAGTTGCCTCCCTAACTCTGTTGACAGTGGGTTTTCAGAGAGCCAGCAGCTAAAGCCTAATGTGATTACTGTCTTTGTGAAAGGGCTGGATAAGAGGTGAAGGGGTGGGTATGGCTCTGCGTGTGTGCATGTGTGCGTGTGTGTGCGTATTATATGGTGGGGGCACCATTGTGTGCAGCTTGGTCGTCATATAGCTCTCTCACTGCAGCTTGTCCTTTGAGCTGTGAAGGATCAGCTCACCATAGGCTTGTGATGAAGTGACTACATTGTGTGCCTGCCTTTGTAGTGTGGCTCCCACTGATAATGACTCCTCTGTCTTCCCCACAGCTGAAGAGGCCAAGGAGCTGGAAGAAGAGGAGTCAAAGACAGGTCAGCCAATCCACACCTGGTCAAACCTCAGCCTCTGTGCACATCAGGGACCTGCTGTATGTTTTAGCTAGCACTGCAGCTGTGCCGGCACTCATGGAAAATGCTGGTCAGGAAAAAGCAGCAGTTGGAAAAATCCACTTAATAAAGTTTCACATCCTTTAGGTAGAACTGATACTGAAAAATTTAAATATGTTTAATCTTTTGCATTCTGCACTGTGAGCTGTGTAATCTTGCAGGGCTGTAAACACTGTCAGGAATGGGCAACAGTGTATTTTATCCACTGAAGGCAACTGAAAAAAGAATTTGTGTTGTATCAAGTAGAGGGGTTGAGCAGACTGAACCTGTAAACAAGACAATTAATTCTTTACACATGCAAAATCTCATCGAAAACTTCAATCTAGAGCGGCCCTACTAACACACTGCATTGCAGGAACATAGTTGCAATGTAAGTTTTGTCACATGTGACAATGTAGCAACCTACCAAGTGAAATTCCAGAGGGTTGTTGGCAGCAAGTTATTTTAAACGTCGCCAGTATGTTGCAGGAAAGTAATTGCAACATCATTTTATAAAATACAGGAAATGTCACATAGATGATGTTGAACAGATGCTGCAAAAATACCATTGAATACCTGTTACATTGTAATGTTTCAACAATGTACCAGCAACATAACTAATGGTAACTTTGTAACTTTAGTGTTGTGGTAACAATGTTGCAGGGACACACTCTGTTTGTGGAGAGGGGACTCAAAGTCAGATTGGCTTGGGGCCACTTCAACATTCAATTACTGCAAGGAATTTCTAATAATTTACTTTTTTGTTTCCATAATTAACATATTGCTGTCATTACTAAAACATGCAAACTGCCATTTCTATACATTTTTATATAGCCATGCATTGAACCCAGTGACTATTTTGTCACTATGAATTGATCATTAATACTCCTGATGAAAATGGCTAACTGAGCATTGTCGGTTTTGTCTGTTTTCATCAAAGGCCACGAGGTGAAAACTCTAGTTTTGTCATGTAACTGGTCATAAATGTCACTTGATAACTTGCTGATCTGCTCTGCCACTGTGTTTGCTGATGGAGAAATATTGTTGAACAGGCAATTTTTTTCTGGACAGTTTGAGACCCCTGATCTAGAAGAACACGTGTCATATTATTTACTATGTGCAAAGCAGTGAAGTAACACATATATCGAATAACACAAAAATCACCCACAGTTTTGTCTGTCTGCTTTCAAAAAAGAAGGTGGCAGGATGGTACAGACCCAACGGAAAAAGTAACTGAATGTTAAGTTTGTTTACTGAAGTGTGAGTGAACGCTGATGAAGCATGATTGCACGTGAGAAATGAGACCAGCTTCAGGCACCGAATCCATTCAACAGCAACCCAGTGGCATAACTCTTCTATTATGTGTGTGTGTGTGTGTGTGTGCGCGTGTGTGCGTGTGTGCGCGTGTGTGCACGCGTGTGTGTGTGTGTGCGTGCGTGTGTGTGTGTGTAAAGTGTTTGAGGCAGAGAGAGGGAGACGGGCACACTAATTTAGTGATGCCAACAAGCTGTTTTACATTATACGTTCCCCCAAAGCTACAGCTATAACAGTGAAATCTATCTTGTCTATAAATTTAATGGTAACAAGTTCCACAAGTTCCAAGTTGCACAAAATGCCAACAATAGCACTGCTGCCGTGTCCTGCACTCAAATGATCCTGTTTACCAAGCCGAATTGATTTTGCTCTGAGTCCTGAGTGAAATGTGTTATGCATATTGTTGTCGCCTGGAATAAGACGCTTTGAATTTTTATGATGAATAATCCAGCAAAATGGACAGACATCACCTGTGACAGTCTGTGCACTGCTTAGTGCTACACAGGCAAGTCACTATTCTTTTAGATCTAACTAAGTCACTCAACAAAGGCAATGCCCAGAAGGAACAATATTCCATATTTAGAATTTTGCCCTTTGGGAAAGAGACATTTCACAACTGTTCAGAGCCGAGCATTTAAAGGAGGAAATCTAGATGAAGACTAAGAGTCTACAGCCACACTAGTGGCTCTGTGAGGCTGTGTAAGATAGAGTGATGCTTCAAGCTAAATGCTCACAATGACAATGCTAACATCATGATGTTTAATATGTATAAAGTTTAAAAAGGAAGAAGTAACTCTCCTTGCTATTTGCTTTTGAACAAGATGGCAACCCCTATAATGCCAAACTTAAAAATGATAGTCCACAAACCTATGGGTGACATCACAGTTGGTTCACACGTGGTGTTAGCATGTTGATATTTGCTAATTAGCATTAATTATCTGGCAATTTAAAAAAAAAGTTACAGGCTTTACTCAGTACACATCTTTTGCTTTACAATAATGCTAGTGAACCAGGGCAAAATATTTCTGTGTGTTTCTTCTTCTGTGATGAGAGTGATGTGAAATTTTGCTTTGTGCTTATGACCTTATGAGTCCAGAATTAATTTTGCCATTAGCAAGCAGAGCAAGCTTCTTCTGCCTGCCCAGCCTCAGCGACTACCCCTCATAGTCCTGAGCGGTTCTCCCTCAAGCGTTAATGTCATTAGAGTTATTCATTTGACTCCTTCTTTAGTCTGATTGAATTATTTAGCCTTTCTGTGAACGGCAAAGTTAATACCATGTGATTTTAATAAGCTGAGAGGTGAAGGAGAGTCTCTGAGTGAAGGGGGACAATGACTTTTATTCTCTAATGCCTCTCTCATGAATGTTTCAGAGAGATCTGCGCAGCCAGGAGCGGGGTCAGCCATCCCACAACTAGTGAGACTTAATAGTTCAGCTTTAGCTAACGGGGCTGGGGCAGAGGAGAGCAGAGCTGGGAGTGCTGTAGTATGTCTGTACTCATGTGACAAGACAGCAACTTGCAGCCACCCTTGCTCTCTATGCCTCTCGTCATCGTCCATGCACCTGGTTGATCCAGGTGGACGTTGTGGGCGGTGAGCTGGTGAAGTCAAGCTAATGGCTCTGCCTTCTGAGATCACTCTGTAAGCACTCCAGACAGGCAGCTTTGTTTTGCCATCTGGCTCCAATTGCGCTGACAAAGGCAGAGGTTCCTGCATGAGACAAAGGAGCTGAAATGAGCCCCACTTTAATAAACCCAGGATGATGGGGAGCCACGTTTGTGTGTTATCTTAATGAGCTGTCCAAAGGAGAGCGCGCCTCCCCTTTCAAAGCCAGCCTGATTTGAACAATAACCAGTGATAACTAGGGACCTGGGCTCATTCATTTGCAGTGGGGTAGGATCCCTTTGTTGCCTTTACAGCAGAGGCAAATAATGTTTAACAAACACTGGAGCTCAAATTCTGGATTTATTTGCAAGTGCTAAAGCCAACAGCAACCCTTTTGCACACACAAACACACACTCATAGGTCTACACATGCATGCAAAGGGACATGCACAGCACAGAAAAAAAGCCCTGTTACACTACTAATCTACATGCACATGCAGAGATGTGCAGTGTGTTCAGTTCTTGCTGGCTTCATCCCTCACCTCCCCACCTCCTCCCTGAAATGTGTTCAGTAATCTGAGCATGATGTGCTGTTTAGAGGGGGCTGCAGTCACGCAATTGCGACTCCTCCTGTCAGAAGCTGGCTTTAGTTTGTGTGCACTAGCCCCTGTCTCCCTAAATCCTGGACTCCAAGGAGTCAGGCCTTAGCAACAAGGCCCCTGGAAGAGACTGTTAGTCAGTGACCCAGTTCTTTCATAGACAAAGAATTGTCGGAAAGAACAATTTGACACGCCCTCTGAAAAGGGAGCTCCATGTGAAAAACGGTTTTATTAACCCTTCTTAACCGAAGCGAGGTCCCTTGAAGGTGGAAGATTAGGGAATATCGGGCCTTTTAAATTTGATGGCAGAAGGAAGCTCCAACCTTCACCGTCTTTTGACTCCTTCATGCCAAGGCCACCACTGAAAGATGGATGACAGTTGCTAAAATCATATTAGAGCTGGAAGTCCAGTAGCTCATCACCCTAAATGTGCTAATTTTAAGAAGCTAGCTAGCTGAGGCTGTATAAAGGTGACTCTGAGCAGACAGACAGAAACAAGGACAGCTGTACCAGAGTCAAAGTCACCTCTGGGCTGATTATATCCTCCCTCTGTCCTGTCTATTGAGTTATTCACACAGCAATGAAAATACAACACCTTTATGCAGGAGGAACATAATATTCACCTTATGCTTCTCATGGTAGTGTAGCATGTGTGTTGAATGAATGAATAAAGGAAGGAGTATGGCTGTATGTTTGTTGGAATTACATATTTTTTTTATTGCCTCTGGCAATATAATCCATTATACAGTCAATTTGACTATAGTTATGAAATTGTTGTTGTTTTTTTGTCATGTCCATTTTACCATAAAACTGCATTGTAGGAAATTGGATAATTAAGAATAAGTTAAAAAATTAATGTCATAAATTTGGTTTTGTAAAATCAGGTTATTCCTTAATCTTGATTGTTGGACTTGGCATCCTGTGGAGATTTTGACCACTAGTAGTTCTACGGAACGTTGTTATTATAAGCAGGTACCATTTGGTTCATCTGTGAGTGTGATGCTCATCCTCCAGGTGTACACATACTATTCCACGGATTCCACTGAGTGATAATTGGTGGTATTAACACACAAACTGAACAAGGCATTAATACTGGATTGCAGATGCCAGTAATGATATATGTGCATGTTTTGGAGGGGTAAAAAATTCCAATATCGATATATCAGCTATGTCACTATATTGCAATGGTCACTTCACCCGCAAAAACAACCAAATGTAGACTGGACTTCACCCCAAAAACAACCAAATGTAGAGGCTGCAGGTGGTTGAGTTATAATGGCATACAGAAAAACCTTGGCTACATGGCATTACCAGACCACAGCTTATTAAAAGTTGCACGCAGTATTCTTATAACATAACCCAGTTTGACAGACCTGCAGGTCACGAACACACCATTCCACACTACAGCTGGAATTGAGAGGGCCTTGGAAAGCAGCCCCAGGCAGCTCTGCTTGACATGTCCCCTCTTTTCACTGGCACCACATACTTATCCACTGGGCTCTCCCAACGGTCACACATTACTGACTAAAGATATGTAAATAGAACATTCATGTTGCCTTCATTATTAGATGTGGGTCACTGGATAACTTCAAGAGCTCTAATTAAAAGAGCTCCTAGCACACCATTGCTTAGTAGTTGCACACACATTATTGAAGTGCTGCACTCATGTTCCTTGCTGGTTCAGCACCATACACTAAGCTACATGTTTACTACTGTGTTTTCTCCAAGGGTGAACCCTGAGAGATGCTGTTTTAGTGTTGAAGGCCAAATAACACTGGTTGGATAATAATGGGAATTATAAATTTCACATGAATCATTTAGGTTTCATATAACATTGAATTCGCTAATTATGTACACATAAATATTTCCCATGGTTGCTTCTTTCTCTTGTTATTTCTGTATATTTCATATCTTAAACAAGACCTGGGCAGTATAGCTGAGGAAGCTGTTACATTATCAGTCGATAAAGATAATTATTATTATTAGGATATTCCAGTTGTCCCTCTCCCCAACAATGCTCTCCAGGTCCTTCACCTCCAGATGTCTGAAGCCCTCACACTCTGATAGTTGTCCAACTTAAGAAGAACAAAAAACTGCTATACTGGCAAATTGACCTGTCTTTTTTAATTCACAATTTCCTCTCCATCTGCACTCAATTTGTCACTCCACGCTGTTTCTGTTGTATCAATGGTACAACCGAAAAAGGAACAAAATGTAAATGAGCACAACCAAAAATGAGTACTGCTGTCCAAATAGTGAGTTGGAGGCATACTGTAGCTGGTATATTAAAAAGGTTGAAATTCTATTTAATATACAGTCTATGGTCCCTGGTATCAGTATTGTATTGTATAGGCAGATATCCAAATTCAGAACTGAATCGAAACTGAAAATAAGTGGATCAGTACGTCTGTGTTAATGATGACGTGACTACTGCTGATGCATACCACAATCAGTTTATCACCCAAGCCTACCCTCAACATTAGAAAGCGTTAGATTACAAAAGAAGATTGCCAATTGTTGAGAAACTTTTTTTTCTTCTCTTCTTTGCCTTGAGTTTGTGATGAAACTCATCAAGGATGTGCTGCACAATGAAGTACTTTCACAACCTCTCAGAGGTTATCTGCTGGT
>JAJHUR010095680.1:0-11750 GCA_027495735.1 Lutjanus campechanus | reverse complement strand
TGGTTGCTTCTTTCTCTTGTTATTTCTGTATATTTCATATCTTAAACAAGACCTGGGCAGTATAGCTGAGGAAGCTGTTACATTATCAGTCGATAAAGATAATTATTATTATTAGGATATTCCAGTTGTCCCTCTCCCCAACAATGCTCTCCAGCTCCTTCACCTCCAGATGTCTGAAGCCCTCACACTCTGATAGTTGTCCAACTTAAGAAGAACAAAAAACTGCTATACTGGCAAATTGACCTGTCTTTTTTAATTCACAATTTCCTCTCCATCTGCACTCAATTTGTCACTCCACGCTGTTTCTGTTGTATCAATGGTACAACCGAAAAAGGAACAAAATGTAAATGAGCACAACCAAAAATGAGTACTGCTGTCCAAATAGTGAGTTGGAGGCATAGCTGGTATATTAAAAAGGTTGAAATTCTATTTAATATACAGTCTATGTTTGAAGCAAATTTGGTCCATCTCTCAGCTTCACATGTGAATGTCACAAGTTAGAATCCAACAGCGCTCCACAACTGTTAAAGAACGCCATTACACAAGTTATGTTACACAAACTACACAAGCTTTCCTGACTCATGTAGTAATAATAATAATCATAATGACAATCATAATAACATTAGTCATCAGCAACAACATCAAGAAAAAAGGCCCTGGTATCAGTATTGTATTGTATAGGCAGATATCCAAATTCAGAACTGAATCGAAACTGAAAATAAGTGGATCAGTACGTCTGTGTTAATGATGACGTGACTACTGCTGATGCATACCACGATCAGTTTATCACCCAAGCCTACCCTCAACATTAGAAAGCGTTAGATTACAAAAGAAGATTGCCAATTGTTGAGAAACTTTTTTTTCTTCTCTCCTTTGCCTTGAGTTTGTGATGAAACTCATCAAGGATGTGCTGCACAATGAAGTACTTTCACAACCTCTCAGAGGTTATCTGCTGGTCCATGAGGAAAAGGCCACCTGATCATTGTCAGAAGAGATAGAAGAAAAATAGCAGCTCCTAAATCATTTGGAATAATGAGTGTTGTCACCGTTAATAAAAGCAGTCAAACCGCTCAGCACTGCACATCACAACAACAGGCCAGTCCCACCGCTGGCTGGTTTGCATACTAGACAAAAAGTAAAGTGTAAGGAGTGCTTTTGTGAGGGGACAGGGGTACTTCAGGAGCGAAGGCAATCCTCTTCCTGGGACGAATCCCCCTGTACAGACGCCATTTACATCCTCCTGCCATCCAACCCCCACCCCCTCATTCCCCCTTCTGTCATGTAATCTACGCTCCTCTGACAGCACAGCCAAGGCCCGGTGGGAGAGTGCCTATCCATCTCACTACCCCAATCTGCCTCCCCTGTTTGGTTCCACATGAGCACTCAGCTGCTGTGACTAATTAAATAAAGCGCTGTGCCCTCTGCTTCCTGTTAGCCATGGCAAGGTTGGTGCACAGAGATGGAGCAGAGGAGGACAAGGAGGGGTTGCTGAAGGAGGAGGGGACACAATAACAACTACCAAGCCTGTAATGTTGCTTTGGTCCATGACACAATAAACATGGAAGTTACAAAAGCTACACTGATGGTGACATGACCACTTTACAGTAGTTTTATTGCTCAAAGATCTGTAAGTGATACAATATTTTGAGCACAAGAATTAATCCTTGTTTGTTCTCTTTTTTCAGCCATGACACTGCTGAAAAGCTAAGACCAAGAGAATGAAGGTGAGTGTGATTTCAATATGCATACATGTATACACGATAAATGTGTGTGTGTGTGTGTGTGTGTGTGTGTGTGTGTGTGTGCGTGTGCGTGTGTGTGTCTTTAAGTACACTTGCATCTGTATGTGTTACTCAGGTGTCACTTTTTTTCCTTCTTATCGCAATTGCCTGGTATTCTCAGCAGTAATGCTCTGGAGGACACAGTGTCTCTGGAGGCTATGGGTAAGTGCTGCTGTAATGAGGCTAGGCTGCATTAATTCAGCAGACAGTCGGGAATATGAGAAGTCTTGACATTTTGATTTCAGGAATCACAGGGTCACTTGCTGATATGACAAATCTATTTCATTTTATCTGGCATGCAAACATAAATTCCCTGGCCTGCTCAAAGCCGCTGTTAGAGGCTGATTAATGGTAAACATTTAAGGTGCCAGTCACACAGCCTGTCTTTTTGTTTCTCTCTGAAACTATGCATATTCATAGTCGTCCTCATGAAGTTTTCAATCTGCCAACTTCAGCTTGTGAGGAGCTGCAGCAGACTGTTTTAGTGTTTACAATAACAGCCTTACATAATGAGGTTAATAGCTTCCTTTTACCTCATTTGAGCAGTGTGTCACTGCTTTTTGTGGATGTTTGGTCAGTCTTGAATATTACATGTATTTATAAGCAAAACTCATTAAAAAATCTACCCAGCATTGGTGCAGAAAACAGACATTCTCTGCTTACAGGCAAGTTCTCATTAACCGCACCTACAATTGCAAATATTGCAATTGGAGATGCCACCTTCACAATCGTGTTGGCAAGCTACACACATCAGCTACCATTATAGACACATTTTCACAGTGGTAAACCCTTTTTCCTGGTGGGATTAGTTGCACTGATAATGTCACTACCCTTTTTATTCCTAAATATCAGACCCAGTGGTAGTTTCACTTCCTTGTGTACAATAAGACTTTCAGATGCGACCACAACCCTCACATGACAGTTTCACTCTTGATCCGTCATCTAAAATGCACCAAACTGCTTCGGTAGTCAGTCAAAGTACTTTTGGTTGAGTAACATTTCATCAGATTTATACTGTACAAATATATTCTAAATATATAAGTGATTTTATCCTCAAGACGTAAACAATCTGTTGGAATATAGTAAAGTATTAAAAAAGCCCTCATGGTAGCGTTACAAAATATTTTAGAGTATGATTTTATACTATAAATGAGAATAACTACAAGTACTATATGCATATTTTTTAAAACTATTCCTCAGAGTAATAAGACAAAGTATACTCCTTGGATGTATTGTGACCAGACATTCAGGACCATGGACAGTTCTGCTTCTCACATAGCAGAAGAAAGTGTTTGAAGCTGGTCTCAAGTGAGCTGCTAGTATTGCATAACGCTTGGATTTCCTGTTTTTTAACACAGTGAAAACTTCTTCAAGTGATCAAGTCTATCAGGTTTAAATTGATAACCATTAGTGGATAATTGTTATAACCAATTGTTTTTCTTTACCTTTATTTCTCATGCAGATTACCCTCTAATTGACATTGATATTGATTACATTCATATAAAGCAATGAAACAGACGGCCTCGCTGTTTACTGAATTTTATTGCCTATTTCAAAATACAGTACAGCTCTTTCAAACATTACTGTACAGATTAAATCATTGTACTCTGTATAATTCAAATATACTATAATACACTACATTACTGTATATAAAATATAGATAAATGTTTTATTGCTGCATCTAGTTTGTTCATTTTTGGCAGCTTGTCAAAAACTTTGAAGGAACTATGTTTTTCATTGAGAGAAACCGTGACTTTCTTTTACCCGTCATGATTCCAATATGCATGTAGCAAACACAGGTAGCAGCAAAAGCAAACAGATTACTGTGAGACACAGTACTGTACAGTTTAATGGGAGTTAAGTTTAAAAAAATAAAATAAAATCCTGTTGTTTTCAGTTTTTTTTCTCACATGTTGTTGTGTTTGAAAAGAATAAAAATGAACACTGTAAGCAAACTTCTTGATTACTATAAGCAAATTATTTAAACAGCAAAACAGCATTTGTTGTTATTTGAAGATCTATATTGAAGAGGCTGACAGGAATCCAGGGAGGTTTGACATACAACACGTTGCAGATAACTGGCTTGCACTATAACCATTGGGCTAAAAGGGCATTCCAACTCGGACAGATTTCTGGATACTGATACTGTGACTGGCCTGCTTGGTTTGAACTGTGGCCTGCTCTGGATTAGTGGATGACCCAGATGAACGACCTGACAGAAGGAAGAGTGTTGATAACTGGGAACACAGACAAACAGACAGATTAGTAACTGGACTCTCTCTGTAGGACATGTGGAGAATTGTTATGTAATCTACAAAAACGTTTGACCAGACTGAGAGGAACCTCATCTGTACCACCACAACATGGAATAGAATCAACGCGTCTCTGGAATGACCGACCAGAGATGTGTCCATGCCATCTCCTGACTCCTGATATCACTGCATCGCACTCTGTTGTGTGTTACCTTCTGCAAGGGGCATGATTAGGTGGAGATGGACCATGTTGTTGCATTGTGGATTGACTCACCCATGACTGTACACTTGCCAGTGCAGACAATCCCTCCCTGTTTTTTGCTGTTATGCACCTCTACTTTTCCAGACCAAAAATCATCCAAATGTTCTTTTAAGACAAAGATATTTATATTTTACACTTGGACTTAATCCCTTTATACTCTGTTTCTATCTCTGTGGGTGTCTTAAGGCCCTCAGTTGTGTTATGCTATTTGAGTATCATTTCCAGCTGTGAGGCATCACTCCCGTGTCGACCTTTCTTTGAAACTTCTTTGGTCTATAGATGTGAAAACAGCCTCTCTTGACTATGTTTGAATGTGGGTAGCTAGCTGTTTCTCAGAGAGTAAGGCTGTATACTTTGTATAACGCTGAGTAATGTCTGTATTCCCTGTTTTGTAATGACTCCACTCTAGTAGCAGTCTGACCTGGACCAAGAGCAGCAGCAGTAATACAGTGGTAGGCAGGCAGGCAGGCATTACCAATAGTGATGGGAGCCAGGGTGCTGGCAGTATTGGCCCCTGGGGAGAGGAATAGGACACTCCCAGTACTGGCCCCACGTTCACTCAACCATGTCCAGTCTGTGTCGGCCACTATATCCCTCCCTGGATGCAGCACATGGACCTCTATAGGCCAGGAAAGCCCCAGACCTCAGAGTTATTTTGGGAAAGCAACAGCATTGCAACCAACAAAGGACAGGAGTTGTGAGGACAGGGGATACAGTATTTTTGTGTTCAGAGACTTTTTTTTTTTTTTGTCTGAGGAAGAAAAATATTTTCTCATTTTGTTGAGACATAGATGTTTTGATATTTGATGCTGATATTTTTAGAGGCACTCCATCAATTTTGATTTGACAGATATTGAAGTTTTTTGTCATTGTGGTGCCGGAGTTATAACAGGAAAGTGTAGCTGGTCTGTCTTTTGTCAGAAAATGAGACACAATTTGATAAATTTAGCTGCTAGTTGGTGAATATTTCCTGCTGTTCAGGACACTTCAAAATGTATTCTGCTAATCAGGGAAATCTGTTGTGGAAGTCCCCACATGCTCAGACTTAACAGCATCTTAGAAACAGAACAGACTTGATGTACCATGTATATTTGGTGTCCATGTCTGTGCATATGTGTGTACAGTATGGGCACACATCTATTGCGGAGGAGGTAGAGAAAAATAAATTGGGTGATACTGCTCAGTCGCACCACAGTCTATGAGTCATAGCTACTTCACTACTATCTCACATTAGCATACAGTATGGACCTGCACTGTGTCTGTTCTTCACTGTGCCTCTAACTCTTACTTTAATAACCAGCAGTTTGGTGTCAGTTGTGTGAATACTTTTTATTACAAGGTTGGACAGTTACAGCATGTTTTTATTATACCCTGATTGGTCATTGCCATAAAGCGCAGCATGCAGAGTGAGTAGAAGATGATGGAAGGTGCAGAAAGTAATTTCCTGTAACTAGCCAAAATAAAGTCTGGACAGTAGGAGTCAAAGAGAGGACATTTGTCATTACTGTAGTATCCACTGACCTTCACCGAGACTGTTAATGCTAGGTAATATCCTGCAAGCCCCTGGACCTCACTGCTGCTGAATCATCCTGGATCAATTATTCTAATATTTGTGTGGCAGTTTTGCTATCGATTAATGCATTTATGCAGAGTGCGGCATATCTTATTTAATAAAGCAAGCCTCTGCATTTAATTAAGTCGTTTTTAGAGTCAGGCGGCACTTTGTTTTCATAAACCTTTGCCTTATCGATACATGTGTTCACTCGTGACTTATGTTTATCTGCTCCAACTTTTATTGTTTCATTACCAGCAGCCCAGCACATAACGTAGTAAATGGCTATCTGCAGCACACTCAATATTTTGTAGATTATGTTCACTGCTTTGTTGCCATCTTTTGTGGCTTGGACTGTGGAGTGTGTGTTATCATAAATACTACTGATGATTATAGCAACTTAGTAGTTCTGGAAACTTAGACAATAATAGAATGAGTAAGGTTCATGAAATAAAACTTGGAATCAGCATTTAAGGCAAACAAATTTTATTGATCACTCAATAACTTTTGTCCTTGCTCTGTTCTTCTACCACAACAAAATCCTCTAAGCAGGCTTTAAAGGAGGAGTTTTATAATTTTTTTAAGTAAATCTTCATCATCATCAAATCATCACCTGTATGTATGTTGCAAAATAGTAATAGTTGAATTAATTGTCCCTCCCTCCTGTTCATACCGATCCTGCTGATTTAAAGGCATAGTTTTGATTATTTGAAAAATAATTGTCAATAGTCAGTGTATTCTAGCTTTAGAATTTCAATATCAATTTAAGTGTATGCTATATTGAGAATATTTGCACCACTTTACTTCACCATCAGTCAGCCCTTTCTGACGGAAAATGGCTGTTAAATAAGCCAAGTATCACTCTCTCTCCAAACCAACCAACTCTAAGGGCGATTTTACCTTGCAGAAATTGTGTTGCTGGTCTAAAACTGTTAGTTTGCTTGTGTTATTGTGTCACTTCTGTGAAACCAAACTGGTTAAAATATTCTAAATATAGCATACACTTAGACTGATATAGATTTCTTATTTGCTGCTGACCCTGTCCACAGCAGTTCCTTGCTTAGCTTCCATGCTGTCGGTCCTCTCTGCCTCTCCAATCTTGGGACGTGCTGATAGGCATCTAATTTAGGTAATACACTGACTATTGATGAGTATCTCATACAACCCTGCATCATATAATTGGAGCTATCCCTTTAACTTCATAAATGTGGGTCAAAATCCACAATCCTCCGTAGTGCATACATCAGCCATCTGCCAAAGCTAATGTGATGTATCAGATGACTGAGCGAGGCAGCTGATTATTTTCCAAAGTTATCATCTTTTTAGTTTGAAATGCCCTCGTTGTATTTGCCAGTGGAAAGATACACTGTCTGAATAATGCTGCAGCAACACTTGAATACAATCCTGAATGTCAGTGTTATTGTTCTTTGGGCACTGGAGTTAATGCATCACATAACACAATTGACTCATCTGACATAGAAAAAAATAATATCTCAGAAGTAATATTGTCTAGAGAAACCTTACAACTTTCCAGGTGTAATTCTGCATTGGGCTGCTAGACCTTTGTTCATAGTCTACATTGTTTTTTTTGTTCTTTTTATGAGTAAAGGGGGAATAAGGAATGGTTTTGTGAGCCAAAAATGGCTGCAAATGAGAAGAGAATAAATATTCAAAGGCACACACGAAGGGAATAAAGAAAACTGAAATGAGGAGCAGTGTGCTCAGTCCTGGTCATCTACCTGATGACTTTCGATGAATTCCAATGAGAGCGCAGATTACATTTTGATTACAGATTGGCCCTATAGGTATAATTAGTGCTACATAATGCCCCTTTCTCAGCTCCTTCAGAAGAGCTGTGAAATATTGATTTAATTCGCCCCTATATATTCACTTAAACTCAGGACTGTCATGCTACTGTATAAATATATCTCATTGTTATACTTGTTTGAAGTAATAGCTCAGGGTTTACTCTGTCATGGTTTTATAAGTACTGCCTGCATATTGGGGGGGCTTTTCTCAAAGGATGGGGAAGAGATAAAAGGGGGTAAAATAGAGTGAAATTTGAAAGGAGAGCGCTCGTCTAAATGTATTTTAAAAGCCTGCTGCAGCCAGGTGTATGAGATGGGATGTGAGCTCTCTGATGATCTGATTTCTTTAGTTGGTGGGAAGAAGATTGAAGCCGTAGGAGAGACAGAGGGGAAGCTCCTCCTGTTCTTCTCTGCTGTATGTGGCAGGTGAGGCCCAGCAGACACTGATGATGTCAGACAGGACACTTACGTTGGACTCTCTCCAGGGAGGTGTCTTGAAGTGGAGTTTGACTCACTATTCCAGTATCTCTGATCTCTGCATTATTTATGCTTTTGTCTCAGCCATTTATCAGCAATTTTATACCTCGCAGCCTCATTCTACAGTACATCTCCTGTGATGGAATAGGCTGCAGCGATGATAGCCTCTGAGGGAAGCCAATAACCGAATATAGTAGCTCATATTGATATCAGAAAACTGTGGAATGGACAAGTGTGCTGCGTAGCAGTCTCTGCATACTGTTGAAAACCTTGGCCAACATCCATTCACATCAAAACAGTGCATTGAAAAATAAAATATAACGAGGAAAATGCTGTGCTGGCTCCTCTTTCTTACCTTTATATTAATTTTTAGGACATGAAACTGGTAATATGTGAGCTGTGGTAGGAGTTGCACAGCAACTGAATCACTGATCAATGACAGCTAATGAACACGGCAGGAGTTCTGCTCTGTTTGCCTCTCGACAGAGAGCTGCCTTCTCCAGAGAGCTCTTTCTCTCCTGTTTCTGCCAGAAAAGCACAGGAGCCTTCATTGAAACCAACTGCCTCTGGGCTCAATTAACTACCATAGATTACTCATAATGCAGATGAGAGACTGTGTACAAGATCAGCGATGTGGTGAGGTTGAAAATCACACTCAAATGAAAGTGCATGGATACAGACAACTGGGACATTGTGATGCTGAGATATGCCATGAATGTATAGATGATGAAGAAAAGCACCATAAAAGGGCCATCATAAGAGAAATAATGTAAGTGATTATCCCAATAATGAAAACAGTCATTATCTGCGCACATAAATATACATTCTCAGAGGCTATTTTGCACTCAAATATGGACATCATAATGAAGCGATGAAAATTGATCTATAGAAAGCAAGAAAGCTGCACTAGATCTATAGTGTCAATGACAACCCATAATACTGTTAAATGCGGCATATATTTAGACACACGCACACCCAGCAACACCTGTGACACCGCAGCTGAGTTAATCCCACAGATGTATGTTTTGCATTGTTGTCGAGGGCTATTGAGAGCTCCCTGGTGACGACATGGTTTGCTTTGTGTACGGTCACCAGGCCATGACCTTTGTCGAAACCTATTAGCATCATTTAATATTCCTCACCGAGGCTGATCGCTGTCCTCTGTCAGTTTCCCTACATACCCAACATGTCTAAAGAACCAAACCACTCATCAAACACTCATCAAATTGAAGAATCTCTGCTGTTTTGGCACATTCTATGTTTTGTTCACCCCAACCACCAGACACTAACATATTGTTCTTTAAACTCAAATTAGTCTCTCATCACATGTTGGAGTTGGTGTTTTCCCATCCAGGCCTATTGTTTACAAAGGAGAGCTATCAAAGAGAACGTTCAGCACCAGAGAATGTACAGATGGCACAAACCTAAATACTGAACAGAACCCCCGCTGTGATGAGAATATGCTAAACATGTTGCTTCTTGAATGGCGAGATGGCTTTTATGTGTAGGTTTCTGGAGTGTGTACACATTATCGTGAAACTGCAGGAGTTGCTCATGCTCACTTAGAGGGAACTTAAATGTCTCTACATGCTTACTGACTGCTCCAGTGCTTTTTTTTTTACTGTAGAAGCAGATTAACTAATGACAGAAAGAGTACCATGATCAAACATGTGGAACAAGTCATTTAAATTTAAGTGCGCAAGAATGATACTGTTGAAACGCACTTGATAACCGAGAATTACGTTTCTTCAACACTTCAATCCATCAGAAATGTTTTATTGTGTCACATGCAGCTGATTAGTGGTGTATTAGTGAATATTTAACTTGTCAGTCAGATAGAAATTACATTTTTACCCCCATTTTTTTCTGTTTGGATATTCTTTTAAATGAACAGTGTATTCAGGCCATTGTTTATCATTTAAGTCTTTTTTCACCGTTGTCTCCAGTCTGTAGCAGTGTTTTTGTCTGTCATTTCCATCCTTCCATTTTACCGTCTGTGACACTGGCAACAACAAGATATAGGGACTAGGGATCATTTCGGCCAATTGTTGATAACAATATATGGAATATTTTCATTATCCCGTCTCCTGGAAGACGGTGCTTTTCAAAATGAAATACACTGCTTTTAAAAATAAAATGCAATGCTTTCAAAATAAAATATACTGCTTTTAAAAATAGAATACAAAGGCTTTTCAAAATGGACACATTCACTGCATAAAATAAGAAAACTACTGCTGACGGTTTCTTTTCTCTATTCTGTACTAAACTATTTTTCCACATCATGAAACATACATGTATATTCTAAATTCATAAAAATTAATTAAAAAAAATATATATATATATATATATATATATATATGTATATATATATATATATATATATATATATATATATATATATATAATTGATAATTGTGGCGTCACTGCCAAGTAAATTCATTGACACCAACATGTCAAAAGCTCTTCAGGAATTGCTTAACTCAGCCTATAGGGTTACTGCCACCTACATGCAGCATCAGTTAACAGTACGGGTGGAGGATGGTTGCTTGGCATCGTCTCTTGCCTGACTCTTAATATCCCTCCAGATTAACATACTGAGAATATAAGTGGTATAGGGTAAATGATTGACTTGCCTTTGGAGGTGGTCGGTATCCTGTTGTGAGCGCAGAATAAACTGTGACTCTTTCTTTTCCCCTCCTTCTACCTTCCCCCTGGTACTGAGTCACCTCGCCTTTGGGGCTTACCACAGGAGTCTCTTCAAACAATCCTTTAGACTGAAGTGAAGAATCAAGATTAATGCACTTCCACGTCCCACCCAGGCTCCAGGGGGAAAAAGTCTTATAATTAACACCAGGGGGGCTGCAGGCTGCGTTCGGAGAGAGGTCGAGGGTGGGGTACCTCGACCATAGAGAAAGAGCTGATAAAGGTGTAAGATTTCTAGAGTGTGATGCATGCTGCTGCTTTGGAATAACAGTGGAGTGGTAGCAGAATGACCTGTCAGACACCTCACTCCGGCTTATTGTTATTGGGACAAAGTGGGGGGACGATAGCAAGAACTGCTGCATCACTGCATCATTAATAGCGATCACTAGTCTATGTTTTGACCGATTATGAATCCATGAATTATCACTGATGTAAGATGACTACACATTTACTGCAACACTATTTTATGTTAAGTAACTGCCTGCCTCATCCTGCAGGGAAGTACGGCATTTAAAAGAATAGTTTAACATTTTTGAAAAATATACTTATTTGATTCTTTGATTGACAAGAATTAGATGACGAGTGATAAATATGCAGCCACAAGTAGAGGAGCTGATTAGCTTAGCTTATCACAAAAAGTAAAAAAAGAGTGGCAAACTATGCAGGATTTTTCCCAAAAAGCAACATATAGACTCAACAAAAATAACTACAAAAATAATCCCTCTCCCCCAACTACTAGCCTGGCATACAGTTCTTTTAACCTAAATCTGTCCTAAATAAGTCTCATCACATGTTGGAGTTGGTATGTTCCCATCCAAATTTATTGCCTACAAAGGAGAGGTATCAAGGAGAATGTTCAGCACCAGAGGCTGAATCTTGAATGAATTTTATTCTACCTTTAAGCCGCTTTTACAC
>JAJHUR010095679.1:0-18503 GCA_027495735.1 Lutjanus campechanus | reverse complement strand
GATGATGGGTGAAAGTCTTCAGTTCACAAAACAATCCTGGAGTTTTAGGAGAAACAGGGTAGCAGCCTCATCCAGTACAATGGCAGTGAATGGTAACCACGGATAAAACGTTAAAAAAAAGAAGAACACAAAACAAACACAAAATGTCCCCATCCTGCTTGGTGTAATCCAAGTGTCCGCGAGCTGTGACATTAAAAATTAACCGCAAAAGACGCCATTTACGTCATGTTTTTAGCAGAAATGTTAGCTGTAGCATGTAGCCGGTAGGATGTAAACATGGCGTCGATCCCGCGAGACTTCCGCACGTGCGTCCATTAATATATATACGAAGTCTCGCGTGGCTTATTACAAAAAAACATATCGAGCCTTTCACACTTCCACTGCTCTTCCCATTACAATAAAGCAGCAATAAACAGGCCCTCGCATCCTGCGCGTGTCGGCATGCAGGCGATCCAGATTTACAATCAGATTTATTTGCGTTCTGTGAGTCCCGCGAGAGCTGGGGGCCGAGTTGCGCAGGGAGGCTTGGCCCCCATTCATAACTGCTTGCAGTTCTAGTTCAAATTGTACTCAGTACTCAACTATGATTGTAAAAGTAACTAAGTAGACTACAACCTGTTGTGAATTCTTATGTACAAGTAAAAGTACAGACTTGAAAATCTGAGTATTTGTAATTAGACCCTTCCACCCCTGGCAGTATTAATACTTTTATTCAAGTAAGTAAAAGATCTGAATTCTTCCTCCACACCATACCATAAAGAATAAAATACATAAGTGTGTGGCCAGATGGGGGTAGTAGCCTATATCCTCCTCTATACAATACACACACACACACACACACACA
The DNA here is from genome assembly GCA_027495735.1 of Lutjanus campechanus. Classification (NCBI taxonomy): domain Eukaryota; kingdom Metazoa; phylum Chordata; class Actinopteri; order Lutjaniformes; family Lutjanidae; genus Lutjanus; species Lutjanus campechanus. The sequence continues at coordinate 17,659 of JAJHUR010095679.1, read as the reverse complement.
CACACACACACACACACACACACACACACACACACACCATTTCAAGTTCAGCTGTATCATGCATCCATAGACATGCACATTTATCAATATTTCCACTTAATCATCACTTTGACATATCCGTATTATCTTTAACCAGAAACCTGAACCGGCAAACAATTAAGTTTTTTTTTTCAGTTTTGTTCCTAAATGCTACCTTGGTGACAAATTAAATGTGTACATTGGTTTTCACAACATGTATTTCACATCATATTATGCTATGAAGTAAAAAGCTACACACTAAATATATGGAAGAGTACATACAGAGAGAGTCTGTATGTAATTCCTGAACTCTGCAGCAGACCAACGACAGAGGTTATACTAATGGAGATAAGAGCTCATGGGTCAGAGGGTGAGGCTGGGGTGGGGGGATGGGCTGCAGGATTTACTGCTGGGAGAGTTATTCTATAGTGACACTGCTGGACTGGCATCTGGAGCACTGTGGAAGAAACATACTACAGGCACAATTCAGAGGTATTATGAGATGGATATCCCCGCCCACGGCCCCCGCCCGCCAGGCAGGAATAATACCGGTCAAGTCACTCTGCAGATGAGGAGATCAGTGTCCTGGGACGAAGACTGGAATATACTGAATGAAGCAAGTCAGGACAGCAAGGAGGATTTTCCAACTTTGAAGAGGGGAAAGACACCTGAAGACTATAACATCTGACAGGTGGTCAGTCCTCTACCTGTCCATCCTTTATATGAAACATGGGGACGTCATGTGAGGTGTAGGCTGCTGTCACTCATCTCAAGATGTTTTAATGTTTTTGTGCCTTTGTGACAATGGCTTTGATTGATCCTCTGGAGCAGAATTACATGGGGATATATCTCCAGGACTGAAAGCCAGAATGTGTTCTCATGAGTCCAGCAAACGATCTTCTTCAGTGGGACGTCTGGATTTCTACTTGTGAATGTTTTGAAGTAGTTTCTGACAAACCTTCGGCACTCTGTTGGCACCATGCCTTACCATGATGAGGAGTACCCCGGTCAGCCTCTGTGGCAGTCTGTGCTGCTCTTCTGCTGTAAGGGCATGATTGAGGGCATCATGGTCATACTCTTCTTTTGGCTCCTGGTGCAGGTCCTTTTCACCAAACAGCTAGAAGGTATGCTCTTAAAGGATAAGTTCAAATGTCTTTGTCAAGGCTTAAACAATACTCACATGCTCATATTTACATTTAAAGCATTATTGATTGATGCAGTTCATTCTGCTCATGCAGAGATCTCCTCCTAGCATGATTCCAGTGTATGTGATGAGGGACAAAATGCACAGTCCTTATGGATCTGTGCAAAAATGCATGAAGCCAAAAGTTAATATGAGGCATCATCTGCCTGATTTAATCAAATCAGGTGGGTATCTTCAAAGTTAGTGTTTTTTAGTGCAATATTCCCTCTTTCTGTTACTGTTCCTCCTCCAGCTCAACAAACTGTCTAAAAAAGAAGCAATTTTGTGATAAAAGGCTGTAACTTTGAAAGATAATATCTTGTAATGACAAATTCAGACTGCCAAAGCCTCACTTTACAATGCATTTTTACACAAACCAAAGACTACGGATTTCGCCTTCCATCTCTTCCATTGGAATCACAGCAGGAAGGGACAGGAATTCAAAGTATATATATCAAAGTAAAAATCAACTTTTTTGTCAATTCTGCCATATGTATAGAACATGTAGAGGGTTGAAATGCTGTTTCTCTCAGACCCTGGTGTGAGACAGGAAAAATAATGATAGAAACAAAAATACAAAAAAGTAACAAAATACTGAAAAGGTAAGAAAGAAAAAACTAAGTAAATTACAAAAACTGTAAATGTAATGAGACAGATAAAGAATGAGAACTGTAATGATAGTGTAAACTGCAATGAATAATTATGGTGCAAAAGAATGTGCAGGTATTATATGTAAGTATAATTACAGATATTTCAGATAGATTTGAAAAAATGTGAACTAATTCTTCAACACTGCTTTAATACCAAGCACGGTGTCTGTGCTATAATAATCTAGTGTTATTTAATCCAGGGGTTGCATAAGGGTAAATGACAATAGTTTCTAAACCGCTGCCTTCTGATTGATCTTATTATTCTTTCTTCTGTCTGCAGTTCACCTCCAGATTCTTCTTTTAGTCGGACTGATCGTCTTTTGTCTGTGTTTGTTCCTGGGATGCATTCTGTGCTGGAGGAACAGTCAGATTTGTCCAGAGAAAGACAAAGATCCAGTGACGTCAGCATCAGCCCCCGCCGAACCTGCGACCTTTGCCCAGGCTCCGCCTCCCTCAGTCGCGACGACCGCGTCCAGGCAGCAGTACGAGGAGCTGGACGGAGATACGCTCGAGGAGTACCCCTCCACTTTCACCAGCCCTGCCCCTTCGGAGGGTGAATTCACCTCTCTGCCGTTATCTAATCGAGCTACAGCTGCCTCTGAGCGGAGGGAGCAGCCAAAGTCTTATTTCTCCCTGCGGCGCCTCAGCACGCCACCACTAACATCACCCCTTTATAAACCCATAGATCCCAGTCATGCTTCCCTGCCAGCATTTCCCAAACTGGGACTGCTGGCCAAAACATGTAAGGCTCTGCAGAGGCGCGGCACGGTGACTGGAGGGAGTATATCTTACAATGAACACAGCAGGCTCACCAGCCCCAGTGCTGCGTGTCCTTTTATGCCTGAAGAACCAATCCCGCTGGCTCCACTGAGCTACGGCTCCAGTGCCAGCTGCCAACACCCAGTATCACCAAAACCATGCCTCCATTTCACTATGGCCTTCTCCCCAGAGCAGCAGACCCTGGCAGTCACTGTCCTCAGCCTCACGGGGACACGCCACAGACTGGAGGATGTGTCTGTGCTGGGCAGCCTGCCACCTCTGTACCCCTGTCCCATACAGGCCTCTGGCCAGAGCAGCCTGAGCCCTGAGACCCACAGCCTGGTGCTGCTTCTGAAGGTGAGCTCTGTGAAGGAGCTCCAAAGGTGTGTGCTGAGAATAACCGTATACACACGGGAACCTCCCAGCCTGAGAGGCACCGCACTGGGAGAACTGGAGGCTGAATGTGGAGGAAGAGACTGGAGAGCAGAGCATCCTTTTCACTTCACGAAAGAGCTCAACCTGAACAAACTGAAGCTAAAAAAGGTAATATCTGTGAGCAGGTGTTGACTCATTTTTAAGCTAGGTATCATCTGAAATCCCAGGGCAAAAATCTTCTTAAATTAAGATAAGAAATAGGCAGTCTTTTCTCCCCATTTTGGTATTACAGAAGCAAATCCTAACTAACTTTAGTAATCCAATCCTATCATCCTATCTCATCTCAGGTTCAGAAATCCTCAATACTCAATCCAACATTGCTTATTAAAGTTGCGCTGCATTTGAACTGAGAAGTCAGAAAGTTACCAGTTGGAAATTTAAACTGGAACACCCCCTGAAGTTCTGACACGGAAAGTCAGAAGAACCTCCAACCCTGACCTCAAAATCCAATATGGCTGCTTCACTTGTGACACATTAAATCAGTCGTGCATACTGTCTGTGGACATGTTGCTATGGTGAATGCACTTATAACAGTGGAATGCATTGTTTTTCAGCACAAAAGTGTTTTATTCCCCCCTGACTTGTTGTACTGAAACATGGTCAACTTAGGTGTGATGTCATTTCCAGCTTCGACTTCTGACCTCTGGGGCAAATGGAACACACCATAACCTTTTATGTCCATTATCTTTCAATCACCACTACCTTTGTCATCTTGCTAAGCTAAACAACAGCAACAGCATCTCTTGTGTAAAAGCAATAAAAACACTGCCATGTGGATTAAACAAGTTGGCCAACACCACCGTTAGCTCCCATTAGCTAGTTAGTAAGTTAGCAACTGCTACCATTGGACGAGTGAAAGTTAGGAGAGCTGAACAGTTTTCAGTTAGGATGCTTGTGTAATTCTCTTTTCCAAACTTAAGTTTGTATGGGAACATTGACATTGGAACTGTTTATCTGTAATGGTAAGGTCGTAGCAATAATTATAAATAAAGGACACTTCTGTAATATGCCCCCTGAACTCTTTTTTTGAGCATTTTTAGGACCAAAGACTGGTTTCAAGGTCAAAAATGAACATTAAAGCTCTACCTTCAAACTATATTATACTGACATGCAGTGAACCTGGGGCCCCTGTGGGTCTGGGGGCCCACGTGCCTGGCTGGTATGCAGCCTTGCATGGAGAATACCAGTTGAAATTATCTGCTGAAAAAAGCAAAAAGTAAAAAAAAAAAAAAAAAAGAAAATCAGCATTTTGTTGTACAGTATATTGTGTTTTCTGATTTATACATGTAATCTCTGTGGCTGGTACAATTTCTGTGATTTGTGTTTACTACAAATCAAAAGCCTCATGTTGTATTTCCTTCTGATTGAGGTTTCCCTCTCTGCTCGGTGAACTTTTGCCCTTTGACTGCAGATGTCACAGGATGCAGCGATGTGTAAGGGGCTTAGCTGCCCTCCACAGATCTTCATTTTGCTTCAGTATCAGACTCTGGCTCACCGCATCAAAGCCACAGTCCTCAGAGCCGATAACCTGGACCACCTCATTCACACGTTGGCAGCAGCAGCAGCAGGTAAAACCAGCTTTTGATGTCACTTGAATTTGACAAAACGTATATTTGACTTAGAGATCCCATAAGGACATCATGCATAAACACATTATGTAAGCATGCATGAGCAGAAGTAACTTGTGCCTGGCAGGGGCAGAGGTAAAATAATTCCCTATGTTTGCTTTTAATGTTTAGGGGATTAACGATGTCTTACAGGAGTCGAATGCAGCAGGAGATCATCCCTTTTTTTAATGACATTGTGCTTTAATCCTTCGCCATTCACAATCCTCAGAAAAATGTTTCAATCTCCTCTGGATCTCTGATCTGACAGATGTAATCTTTGTTTGCATTAGCCTGTCTAGGCATTTTTTTTATTGCACATGAGCACATCCTGTATTCAGGGCCATTAGACTTTATGATATCTGTTTCATGCACAGTATGTCACATAAATCTGACCACGATAATCTGTTTTTGACGTCTGAAAATATTTGTTGATGACTGTAGACAACAGAGAGTAGACAGGATGACACTGCTATGGATGAAGACAAGGAAAAATATATTTATGTTATGAATTTTAGCTCCATGTTTTATTTGACCAAACATTACAGTGAAGGTAGTGTTTGGTTTTATTGTGTTTTTAAGTCTTTTATCCAGTTTTTGTTCATGGACAGTGTGCATAAATGTTTTGAGTAATTGCACAATAAAAAATAGGCATTATTAAATTATTTTACAAATTAATGTATTAATCTATGAATAAATAAATAAATTACAAAGTGATGCATTATTTAGTATTTTAATGGGCAATAAAAATCAATCATAAACAGAATTTACAAATTAAATATTAATCCATCAGTAAATAGTTAAAATTCGAAGGTTTTTACAAAAAAAACGGCATAAAACTGTCAAGTATATAATTTTAAAATACATGAATGAATTCGTAAATAAATGATGAGATTTAAACTATAAGGTCTAAATTTGAATGTCTTATGATTATACAGTACAGTTTTGTCTCACTGTCTCATATATTTTGTTTACTTGTATACAGTGGGAGAGAAAGTCAATTCTCCCCTTCCATTTGAATGTCAGTTTTCATGCTTATTCTAAAGACTGTTTTTTAAAATATGTTATAATGTGTGTACAGAATACCAGGTGGTGATCAATCTGCATCATGAGGGAGCTGTGATCAGCAGCAGAGAAACTAAAGGAGGCTCCTGTACTGTGTGGAACACTTCTTTCCTGTTTGACCTGCCTCCAGGAGATGTCGGTCAGCTGCCCCTCATGCTTGAGTTCATAATCATGCAGGTAAAGATCACTATTTTTGTTAATTATATGCCAATAGTGAATTATTTTGATGCTTCATAGGGACAACAATTGCATGATAACTGGATATTAAGTTAGAAAATCAAACAAGACTTAGGTAAAAAACAAAACAAAACACCCACTTCTGGTCTTTTATCTGAATAAAGATACAGAAACATAATTTTGTTGGTTGAACAGATACAGATACAAATAATGATATCTCATGTGCACCTCTAACTGAATTCTATATTCCTGCTTCTTTCATATGTGACAGAGTCAGGTCCTTTCTGAAGGTAAAGTTCTTGGCCGAGTCCGAATCGGTGCAGAGGCCGCAGACGCAGGACGTGCTCACTGGAGGGACATGTGCAACCTGCAGGTGGAGCAGGCACGCTGGCACACTGTACAACCAGAGCCTCTATAGAGCTCTGTGGACCTGACGGACTCACTCTGAACCCAAACAACATCCAAAATAAGCCTTTGCTATGAGAGTGCACACAGCTGTTTCACTTTGTACATCAAATGATGTGTTTACTGACACTGTGGTTCTAATGGATGGATATATGGGCTCTCAGCAATACAATCTTTACAATGGCCTTATTTCAGTGTATCAACTTGTTAATTATCCTGTGAGAAAGTATTATAAGAGCACAAAATGACGCACCAGACTGGGTTAAAAATTGAACGAGTGTGGGGTTAATATATCACAGACACAGTACTGGGTTAACTTGACCCAGTACCAATGGGATGTTTGGACCCAGTGTTAGTGTAATTTTTTACAAAACAGTTGGATTAAACCCAGTATTTTTTTTAGCGTGAGCTTTTGGAATGACACAGTTTTGCTGGCTTATAACAGAACTATTTATTTGTGAAACATTACTTAGAACAGATTCTGTACGATTCTGGAGAACTTATCAGTGACCCATTCAGCCTCTTTCCTAGCAAACAGAGGTAAAACATGAAGGTAATTGAACTGAGCAATGTGGTCGTTATCTAGAAATACTGAAGAGAGATTCTAGTATTCAGTTCCTGTGACTAAAATACACTTTGTCATTCATTTGATGTATGTAATACACACATGTACCTTCTATATATGCACATATTCACCTGTAATTTATCAGTTCTTTTGAAATAAGTTTGATCTTGTCGGCTGTGGGATCTTCTGAATGTAAATATGATGTGAAGAACATGTCATGTCATATAAATAAAACACACTTTTGCCTGCAGGTGGCTTGGTGACTTTTATTAACACTATTGTCTGAGGTATAAACATTCATATTGTTGCTGTTAGATTTACATACAAAAATATCACAAGGCCTTTTGCTTCCAGCAGGTATCACCTTTGCAGAGTCTTGTTTTTAAAATGTTGACATGAGTACGTCTTTTCATTTCACGTGAGTAAAAAAAACATACGGTATGAGCTATAAGGCACAAAGGTGGTGGGTACTGCACCCCATAAAGACTGTTTTATGTATAGTCCTGCACTGTAAAAAAAGAAAAGTTAAGAAAACTTATAAAAGTAAAGCAACCAGCTGAAAAACCTTTTTTGAGTTTACTCATCCCAGGGCAAATTTGTTTTGTCAACTTGCGTTGAGAAGTTCGCTCAAAGTCCTGTCTTAAGTTAAGTCAGACTTAACATTACTGTTCAGATCTGATCAAGTTGAGAAAAGTAAAATTCTTACATTTAATGAACTGGAAATTTGTTATTTGACTTATACTGTAAACTATGAAATAAGTAAATGTGTGTCTCAAAGCAGTGTCCAGGAGTTTTTAAGATTTTTTATGCAGTCCAGTTGATGTATGTTTTAAAATAATAACACACAATTACCAGTTAATCAAAAGTAATAATATGAGCTTTCTTAACCTATGCATATGAGTTAATCTGGACAGTGACATTAAGTTTATTTGACAAACTTATAGTAACACTTTGAGTGAACATGAGCTACATGAGTAGATCTGAATAGCAATGTTAAGGATGACAAACTTAAGATAACACTTTGCGTGAACTTCTCAACCTAAGCTGACACACTAAATTACCCTGTAGTTGAGTAAACTCAAAAAGGCTTTGCAGCTGGTTGCAAAACTTTTTCTTTTACAGTGTTCATATTGCAAGTTTTTCCCAGCACAGGAGTCTAAACAAAACACCTAACTGTCCTCTTCATCTTCATCAGGGCTGCAGATATGTATAAGCTCAGCCAGGAATATTCCATCAGGGCAGAGGGAGGCCGGCCTCTTCTCCTGCAGGTCAATCTCATCTGAACAGCGAGATAACTTTGGCACTTCAATTTCAGAGGACTTGTCTGTTATTTTTTTTGCAGTAACAGGACGGTCCTGGTTTGGCTGCTTGAACCTTAGCGTGGCTGAATAAAGAAAAAAGGGGGGACACAAAGATTAACATCTCAAAATGTTACAAATTCATTTTTCTATTCTTAAACATGCAGATGATCAAAGGTGAGGGAAAGGAGAAGGGAAAATGGATCGAGATCGGGGACTTATCCACCAACAGCAACGACAAAAGTAACTTGTTATCATATTAAATATTGTGATCTGTGTTCTTTAGTCCAGTCATGCATTTGTGGATAGGTCCCTGTCTGAGTTAAAGATATCCCAAGGATCCAAACTACAGTATAAGCACAGCACAAACCACAGCACACTCTACACTAATGATCACTACACTAATTCATACACAACTTCACCTTGCAGCAGATTCTCATTTTTTGCCTTCAAATCGCTGATTTCCGCACTCACAGTTGACATCTGGCAGAGGAGAGAATGGTTTCAAATCTCTCATTTCATCTTTATATTGGGTGCTATAGGCCTCTTTATCTGTATGATTTTAAATTAAATGCCTTTTAAAGAACATTTTTGCCCATTTTTAAAGGGAAGGGTCAGATTTATTTGAAGTGGGGTTGTGTGAGGTGCTTATTCACAGTCAGTGTGACAAGCCCCCAGCCTGGAGAAGCAGCAGGAGTACCGGTGAAGGAAGCTAATCAATGTCCTGCTGTGCAGCAAAATGTATTTTAGCCGCTTAAAAAATGTCAGTGTCGGTTCAAGTTTATGCTATAATTAGCATAAATATTAGCATAAATAAGACAGCCTTTTCCAATGAGACGAGATGTTATATAGGCCAAGTATCACTCTCGCCAAAGAAACCAGACTCCTTTGTTAAAAACAGTAACAGGAGTTTCCCCGCTGCCTCAAATCGGCGAGAGCGATATTTGCCTAATATAATGATACTTTCCTGGAAACTGGAAAAGGTGGTTTGTTTGGTAAAATGTTCTAAATACACCTGCACCTAAACTGATACAGATTTTAGAAGATGGAATTTCTTAGGATGTTTTACTGTAATTTCAAAATTAAAGGCTGTATTTATGAGCACTCAGACAGACTTTATCATATGGTCTGGATGGATGTTACTTCTCTGTTGTCACATAGTCACAGGCCTTCACTATAAGACAGTGATGTGCTGTAACTCTTTCCTATCCTCTTATGGTCGAGTCAGATGTGTCCAGCCGAACGGTTCACTCCTCAGCTTCAAATCCGATTATTTACCGAGTAGAAAGAGTCATATGTGAGATTATAGCTGAAATACGTTTCACATAGAGTTTGAGTGGTTATGCAGCCGGGCTGACACCCCTCCCCGTGTGCTGTATGCTCTTTGATTAAAGCAGAAGCTGGGATTAGCGCTGTCTGCACATATGTGTGTGTATATATAATGAATGAATATGCGGGTGGCTCTGTTAATTTTATGATATAATCTGTGCGCCACTATTTATGCCATTAATGATATTAATTTGCATCTGTTGCAGATGTTGACACATCTTTTATGGAACATCCTGGCATGCAAACAGGGAAATATACAGTAGATGGTCTTTTGCATGGAGGTTTCATGTTGTTTTAGTCATTTAGCTGTTGAGCTTAACTGCATGCATACACTGCCTGTCTTCTGCTTTGTAATTTGTGTAATTTAAGCCTTTACAACCTGTTGGTTTTGGTTGCGGATATTTTCCTCCTCTGCTGGTGTTCCCTCCTCCTCCTCTCCTGGCCCGTCACTGCCCTCCTCGTCCTCTTCAAACACGGGCGTCAAACCTGAGCCCAGCGGCCAGCTCCTCCTGTCCACTGCACTCTGAAGGAAAATTATGAAACACGGCATGTTCTTTCTGCGTACATGCTTGCTAGAGGAATTAATGTTATCACTATTAGTGCTTGTTGGTCATATTTTTTCAGTTTTATTTGCTGAGGTTTCTTACCCTCGTAACTTTAGCTGTGGGAGTCCAGTCTTGATGTGAGGACACTCCAGTGTGAGCTGCTGATGATCTGTTGTCATTGTTTTTCACCTCCTTTCCTTCTCGCTCCTTAAACAGACTCTTTAACTACAATTATGAGAAGAATTATGAGTCTTGTTGTCATTTACAACAGATGTATAACAACACAACACTAGCAGTCTTGCAAGTTTATACTCAGGCTTTCAGCTAAATGGCTAAATGCTAATGATAGCTCATGAGAACAATGCTAACATAAAGATGTTCAGCATGTAATGTTTACTTTCAGCCTCTTAGTTTAGCATGTTAGCATGCTAATATTTGCTCATTAGCAGAGGTGGAAGTAGTACTCAGATCTTTTACTTCAGTAAAAGTAGTAATATCACAGAGCAGAAATAGTGTGTTGCAAGTATTCATGCATTATTGGATTATAATCATCTAATCTTAATGTAAAATAATACATCTTAATGTGTTTGTAGATTATATTTTGCATTAACAAACTGCAATTGCAAAGTAAAAGTACTCCAATAAATATTTTTAAAAGCTAAAGGAGCAGTGTGTAGAATTTGGTGGCATCTAGCTGTGAGCTTCCAAATTGCAAAACGTGTAGAAGAACCTCTGGATGCTGCAAAAAGACCGAATCTAGAGTCCGGGTTTGTCCATTCTGGGCTACTGTAGAAACATGGTGGTGCAACATGGCAGCCTCCATGCAAGAGGACTTCTGTAGATATAAACATCCCATTCTAAGGTAAGTAAAACGCAACAGTTCTCATTTTCAGGTGATTATACACTAATGAAAATATACTAATGAATGTTATATTCAATTTCTGCCACATTCTGCCAATAAATCCCCCTAAATCGACCACACTGGAGAACACTTGCCTTTGATTTGTAGTAGACTAGAAGTTAAGTTTTTCAACATTGTACAGCAATTGAGTAAATGTAGTTCTACTTTCCACCACTGCTTATTAGCACTTAACTTATAGCTGATGGGAACGTCATTATTTGCAGGTATTTGAGAATGCGTAAGTCATTATAGTTCATCCAGTGAGGAACATGAATGTCTTTCAAATCTGTTGGTCAAACCAGCCAGTTGTTGTTGTTGTTGTTGTTGTGTACCTGCTCGGTGACCATCCTCCTCTGCAGCTCTGTGTCGAGATTAGCTGGACAGACAGTTTTATCCTTCCCAACTTCAACAGATGGTTTCTCATCTTTAACCTGTAGACAAGGTGTCTGTCATTTATTATGTTCATCACCACCACAGGAGGCCATCTTTTAAAGACTGTTGTTTTTATGAACTTTACTGGGTAAAGCTGCCTCAACGTTTGAAGCTTCTGGACTGCCAGTGTTTTCTCCTGCTGCAGCTGCTCCACCCTCCTCCTGCTCTCTGAAAACAGATGGTGGGGGAAAAGGGTTGGAGCTGAGCCAGTGACAAAAATCAACAAACTATCCTCAGTAGCGTTTTCAAAAGAAGACTCATCACACCTTCTAGCTGGGCCCTCAGGGAATCTGTGGTTGACGCTCCATCGTCCTGACCCTCTTTAGAGCCCTTTTACATGAGAAACAGAAATCATAAAGCAAGGTATGTTGGTTAATTCCCCATTCAATACACCTGCTGGTAAACACAGATGTATGTTTAGGTTGTAGCGACTCCACCTTGAGCTCCAGAGCAGAAATCTTGAGTTGAAGCTCATTTACTTCCACCTCTCTCAGCCTTTTTAGACTCCTCAAAGCTTCTTCCCTATTACAGTAAGGATGAAAACATGTTATATACTCTCCTCCCAGTCATAAAGGGATAGTTCGGATTATTTGTTATGGGGTTTTATGAGGTACTTATTGATAGTCAGTGTGTTAGCTACAGTAGATGGTGGTCAGCATGACAAAGAGGTAAAGTACCTAAAAAAGAATCAACATCACTTTAAGTGTATGCTGCATTTGGAATATTTTCACTGCTATACTTTTCCACCAGAGTGCTTTTTTCAACAAGAAACTGCCATTATATAAGCCAAATATCGCTCTCTTCAAAACAACCAAACTCCATAGGCAAAATCAATAATTTTAACTCACAGAACACAGGAGTCGATCGACTACCACTGCCTTGATCTGTTAGTTAGTTTGTGTTATTGTCTGACATTCAGTAAATCCAAACTATGTTTTTAAAACACCAAATCCACACGGTCAACAGATCGAAGCAGTGGTAGTTTAAGAATTTCCCGCATTCTGTGGGGTAAAATTACTTATTTTGCCTCTGGAGTTTGGTTATTTTGGAGAGAACGATACTTGACTTACATGACAGTAAAGGTTGTCTGATGGCAAAATAAAGCAGTGAAATATTCTAAATATAGTGTACAATAAATTGTTTTGTTGCTGATCCTGTCCACTGCAGTTCATTGCTTAGCTTCTGTAGTGGTTCTCCTCTCTACTTCTCCAACCGACCAGTATCTACTACAGGCTATACAGTATCAATAAGTACCTCATACAAGCCCCTCATCAAATAATCTGAACTATCCCTTTAAAAAACAATTAGTCACTCATCAATCTTTCAAAGAAAAGCTTACTTTTCCCTCAGTTCCTCTTCTCTTTCAGCCAGTTTTTGTTTCAGCATTTGAACCTCGCTGCTTTCCATAAACACCTATTAGTCATAAAAGTTAACTGTTAATATTCTTTAACAAAATAATGATTCTAATTACATGTTTACATAAAAATACCTCATTCTATGACATGTATTATTGTATCTTCTGTGTCATTGAAAATTCATTTCAGTGAGGGAGGAACATCTTCTTACCTGAGGGGCTTTGTTTTGGCTGCTGCTGGAGTCTGATGTCGGCTCCCATGACAAAGAGGATTGTGATGATAAGCTGATAAACGGACAGAGAGTACATGATAAAGAGACAGGTCACAGAATTTCATTTTGATTTGTGGAAGGAGCATTTTGAAAATGAAAATCTCATCAAAATCCACTCACTCTGTCAATGTCTGTTTGTCCTGAGTCTGACCTGAGGCTTCACCACCTGCAAATACAAAGTCAAACGCCCCCTTGTGGTTAAAAAACATAAAATAACATTTAGTCTCCGGAGCTGAACTGTTGCTAAACTTGAAATAGGAATCTTGTTGAGAACATTTGCAGGTGCCACATGCTATAAAAATAATTCAAGGATTTAGTAGAATCAACTAATATTTTCTCATTAACTTAGCGTAAATATAAGTTTTAAAGTTTTATTTATTCAAGTTCATTAAACTTAAAATTTCTAGTATTTCTTTTCAGAACACCTCCGAACATGTGTTTTTCTAACTGTGAAATGATGAGTTTAATGAATGTAAATTAATGCTCTAAAGAAAAATGATCAACATATACAAGAGGGACATTTTCTGTGTGTCTGTGTGTCTGTGTGTCTGTGTGTCTATGTTATTGTTTTCACAATAATGAAATAAAATGAAATATTCATCACTGTGACTGAAGAGTTGTTGGTTCACCTTAATACCTCAAGCTTTCTTCTTAGATTGTTTGACTAGAAATGTTTTGAATCATTACAAAATTACGTCAACTTGTCTTTTCAAATTCAGTTAACTATTTTTTTTTAGGTTAAAACAAATATATACTTTTTTTTTTTTAACAATGCAGGCAGTTTAGAAGTATATTAACCTGCACCCAGTGGTGGAAGAAGTACTCAGATCTTTTATTTGAGCAACAGCAATCTTACATAAGTAAAAAATACAGTAAGTTTTGGCATCAAAACTAGTGGAAGTACTAGTGCAACATGGCCCATTTCATAATAATGATGGATTTTAATTATTGATGCAATAATATGTGTTATGTAAAAATTTACCCAGTGTGGAATCAATGTAGCACCAACTCAGTACCGGGTTAACTTGACCCAGTGTTGGTGTTATTTTTACTTTACGGTTGGGTGACTCGATCAAAACAACTGCTGGTACTGTGTAAAATTCACCTACTGTTGCATTGGTGCAATATTGACCCCATATTTGGCCAGTGTTTTTAGCATGTAGCTTTATCCATAATAATACTTAGTAATTTATTAAATTTGTTGATTTATATTCTGTATTAATAATTTGTATTCTGCATAGTGGAGTAAAAAGTACAATATTGGCTTCCAAAATGTAGTGAACCTGTAAGAAGCACAAAGTGGACATACTCAAGTAAAGTACAAGTACCTTAAAATTGTACAGTATTGTATTTGCATATATTACATAATATAGTTTATATATAATTTAGTCACATTCCCCCACTGCCTTTACCTTTATGTTTATATCTGTGAAGCAGCGTCTGACTCCGGCTGCGCTCCAGATCCAGCTCTTGTTTGCATGCGTCAAGCTCAACCTTCAGCAGTGAGTCAGATTCCTTCTGTTAAAAAGCAGTTAAATATTCACTTGTCTGGCCCTCTTTCTTTTGTTTTAGTTATCCTACTTGCTTACTACAGCTTCAAATTAGAGATTTTAAAGTTGTGGAATAGAGGTGTTTTTAAGGGAGTGGTAAAGGGATAGTCTTACTTCATTTCTTTTGTTGTTCTTTTTGAGTTCATCGAGCTCCTCCTGTGTGGCCTGCAGGGTCAAAGCCACCTTTTGCCATTTCTCAGTCCAGTGTTTCGCCACGGCTTTTAGCTCCTCTGTGCTCTGGACGCTCGCTGCATCTTGTTTCCGATGCTCTTCCCCCTGCAGCTGAAGCTTCTCCTCCTTCTCAAGGACCTCAGCCTCCAAACACAGGCACTGATCCTGCAGTTTCACTTTTTCTAATTCCAAAACTTCCACAGATTCCCTGAAAAAAAAAGTAGGTTGATGGTTTCAGTAAAAAGAGAAGGATTATAGTACTTTGATAGCAAAAAGTTGCAGAATAGTGTTGCAGAATAGTGATCATAATCTCACCTGAGCTGGCAGCATTTTTCTCTCATCTCCGTCAGCTCCTCGTGTCGGGCTTCGTTCATTTTACTCAGCAGTTCCTCTTTTTCTCTGGTCAGCTGAGAGCATTCTGCCTCCAGATGTGTGATCTGTTTGGAGCTGATGGCCCTCTCTGCTGTTATCTCCCGTAGCTGAGACTGTGATGTGTTCAGCTTCTGCTTCATCATTTCAAGCTCACGTTTCAGCTTCTCATTCTCCTGTACAGTATAAAGATGCAACAGGGATCATTTAATAAAGAATTCAGGAAAAATAAAACTTAACAAAAAGATAAACTTTTCAACCTGTCTGAGAGCCTTTGATTGTTCCTTCATCAGAACAGTTTCCTGATCCTGTTTGTTTTTGTTTGACTCCTCTGAGCCTTGTTGCTCCCTCCTCAGCTGCTTCTGGTGCACACCTGCGTTCTCCTATACAAGACACAAACACCTCATCATATTTCCAAAACATTAGATTTTGATCTGAGATGCTTCAGACATTGCTGTTAAAGATTATATATGACACCTGGATCAGGTGATTTTTGACAGGCCCGGACAGTTTGTCCCTCAATTCTCTTATTTCATCCTCCAGCTTCAGCACCTGGGTCGACAAGATGGCTTTTTCCTGGAAGAATTAAAAACAATTTTCAAGGTGTAATTGCTACAAAATTTAGGATGAGGTCATATCAAAGGTCCAGTGTGTAAGATTTATGGGAATTTATTGGCAGAATATGGCAGAAATTAAACATAATATTCAGCAGTGTGCTTTCATTTGTGTAAAATCACCTGAAAATAAGAATCTAGAACTGCAACGTTTAGTCGAATAAAAGAAAATTCCTTTATGATTTTTTATGATTAAAAAATTATGATTTATGATTATTATGATTTTTTCAAGCAAAAATGACAAACATTTCCTGGTTACAACTTCTTAAATGTGCTTCACTTTGTCAAATTTCATCATAAATGAAGAGTCTTTGGGTTTCATACTGTTGGCTGGACAAAAAGCAATTTGAAGACGTCACTTTGGGCTCTGTGAAATTGATTAATCGAAGATTAATCGATAATAAAAAATAATAATAAATAATCGTTACAGCCATAGAAATCATTGTGCTTTCTTTATCCAAGAATGAACCATTTATATCTACAGATGTGGGTTCTCTTGTATGGAGGCTGCCACGGTGCATGTTTCTGCATGTGCTGGCTCTTGATATGTGAGTGAGACGAGGTGTTTACAATCTGCAACCTCACGGCTATATGCCCATAAATCCTACACACTGGTCCTTTAAATCAGACACTGACCAGGTATGCTTGGCTGATCTTGTTGTTGGCTTCGCTCAGGTGCTCCTGCACTTCAGACTGATTCTGTCTTGCATGGCTAAACCTCTGGTTCACCTCCTCTATTTGATTCAACAGCGCCCTCTGTGTCTGGGCACATAAAAACAAAATACACACATGGCAACAGACAACTGCGGTGTAACTTTGTAATTTTATATAAAAGGGATCAACAGCAAATTTTGATATTTCCCTTATATATATTGTCAAACTGACCTCTGTAGAGGTCTGGAGTTTCTGCAGTGCCTGGTTTCGTTCTTCTTCTTGTGTCTTTGCTCTCGCCTCAGCCTCTCTCAGAGCCTCTCTCAGCTTGCACAGCTCTGTGTCAACCCTCTGCCTCTCCTGAATTAAAGCCAGGTGTAAAAGCAAAGTTTGGCAAACAGAAATACAATCGCTCTCAATATCAAACAAAATCTATTCTCATAATCCATAAAGTTTACACACCTGTTTGTTAAAGTCTTCTTGACTCATCGGTAATGTTCTGCCAAGCGAGCCAGGGGTTCTCTCAGTTGTTTGATCATTGCTTCCTCTGTCCAAAACAGACCTCATTTGCTGCACGTCCTTCTCCAGCTGTAGGACCCTTGTGAGTGAATTTCACATGAGGAATTTCAGTCTTTTCTAAAGTCATTCAAACTTTCTTTTCCATCTCCTTGTGCTGCACTTACTTTTCATGAAGCTCTACACGTTGCCGGCTCTTTTCAGAGTGGGATAATTCAGCTGCCTCCTTCTCCAGCTCAAGAGCGCTCATCGCTTCTGACAGCTGCTGTGGAACACATCAAGATAACAGGATGTGCAACTGAAACACACACTAAATGCCTATCTGAACCACCCCCGTCACCCAAAACATTGAGTGATAAGAGGGGATAAAAATGCAAAAAAGGTAGATAAGCTAATCGAATTTGTTTCCATGTACCTTGTGTTTCATGTCGAGCAGTTGTGTGGTGGTTTTGTTGTAGCTCAGCTGTGA
Organism: Lutjanus campechanus; assembly: GCA_027495735.1. Classification (NCBI taxonomy): domain Eukaryota; kingdom Metazoa; phylum Chordata; class Actinopteri; order Lutjaniformes; family Lutjanidae; genus Lutjanus; species Lutjanus campechanus. The sequence continues at coordinate 327 of JAJHUR010095679.1, read as the reverse complement.
ATTTCTGGTCGTCAGTTGGTCCAGCTGAGTGTCCAGACGCTCATGAGCATCCTGCAGCCATTGCCCGACGTCTGCTTGTCTAAAGCCACTTGTGCCTCGGGCAGCCATTAATTCGGCCCCTGGAGATGGAGGAAAGGGTCGTGGGGGACTCTCAGGAGCCAGATGGGACAATGACTGCCACTTCCTTAGACCTGGATCACTCTGTCTGAAGCCACCGACGCTCCCAGATGTGCTGCAATTCAGACAGTATGTCATCCAGAGTTTAATACACCACCCTAAGTTGAAATTAACATTACTTGACAAGAAAGTCTTTGTCCCAAGTGCTGT
>JAJHUR010095677.1:1165-14894 GCA_027495735.1 Lutjanus campechanus | reverse complement strand
GACATCTGGACGGGTGTGAAACAGCTGTGTCTGCTGCAGTCCCCCTTGGGATTTATAGCCTAACTACACACACACACACACACACACAAATACTTCCTCACGTAACCCCTCATCCATTATCTTTCCACAACATCGCACCTCACGCTACACCCCTCCCTAACTTGTCCTCCACCTCTTTCAGCCCTTTTTTGAAGGAGACAATTTGGGGATTTTAAGATGCTTCTGCACACTGCATCTTAACATAGTGTGTGTTAAGTAATGTAGACAGTGTGTGTGAGCAGGTCCAGGTTTCTGTATCTGTGCATTTGGAACTTTGTTGCATGTATGCAGTTGCATCAGAACTTTTATGTTTAAGGGTATATATGTGCACGTTTCATGCGTGTTTAGTGCTCGTGCACTCCCGTGGCGAACATTCCTCAGCCTCTGATCTTCCACTCCTCTCCTCCTTTCATCCCTCCCTTTCTCTCCTCCTCTTCTCTGCTTTCCTCCTCCTCCTCCTCCTCCTCCTCCTCCTCTCATCCTCCTCGGGGCAGCCATTCATAATCAAGATCATTCTGGAAGAAAAGAAGTCTGTTGGGGGGAAAAACACCAGATTCTTTCATCTTTTGCCCTTTTCTCGCTCTGCCATTTGGACTTAAATCTGCTTCAATGAAATGCCTCAGAATGATTTATGGGATGTAACTGGCTTGATGTCTTGATGGATTCAGTGGGATACAGTACACTCTGAGATAGTAACCGAAAAAAATGTAAAGGGGGGAAAAAAATCAAATACAGTGCATTTGAAACACGATATCATTACAGAGAAAGTCCAGATCTTGTTGCAATTTGATGCAGTGTTTAAAATTTCTGCAGAAAAGTTCTGCAGTTACATTCATTATGCTTAAAAATCAAACTAGATGTGTATAAATGCATCCTAAGTGGCCAGTTTATCTGGTTCACCTCTCTAGTATCTTATATATTGCATTCTTTTGGCCCTCAGAGCTGCATGCATTTGTCTGGACGAGATGCCTGATGCAGAATTAAAGCATCGCTGCGAACTGGACAGCTGCAAAGTCTTATTGTAAACCTTCTCCACCTCATCCTGTGGCTGCTCAATGAGGTTGGGAAGCTGGCACAGTAAAAATCACTGAAACAAAAGCAATAAAACAGCAATAAAAATTGCTGTGATGGTCCTGGAACCATTTGGAGAATAAACATCCCCTGACTTGCTGTGTTATCACGTCAGGTAAAGTCAAGTCTAGTCAAGTTAGTTTTATTTATATAGCCTAAAATCACCATTTTTTCTCAGAGGGCTTTACAGTCTGTGCCGCAGATATAGAGAAAAACTTTAGATAAAGACAAAAACTTAAACATGCTGGATGTGTTCATCTTTGCATGGAGAAACTTTTGCCACGAATGGAGAAACTTCCTACAGATGTTCAGATTTTCTTGAGTGGGCATCAGGGCCACTGAGTCGTACCAGGAAAACATTTGTCAAACTCGTTTCCTTTACTGTTGGCACCAAACAGGGCCGCTCCATGTTTTCTGATCCTCCCATCTGCATAGTAAGTCCAACAAAACAATCGTCCTTCCTTCCCAGCAGTCCAGTTTCCATTCATCTGCACCAATGCGAGAGCCACTTTCTTGAACTCAGCTGACACCTGAGTATCGACACCTGACATGTTTTTGGTTGTAGTTCATTTGAGACAAAACCTGTTACAGCTGGGAACTGATCTTACAATCATTAAAACAGACAGTAGACAGTAGCCCCGCCCCTTTTGGCTCTCTGCTGCAATAACACTTGAGTAAGCTTGGTAACCAGCAAAACCTCGGCAAATACACTATTCTGACCTTTATTTCACTATAAACTAAACTAAACTCACTAGTGGGGGCATGCCAAAAAAAAGTTTGGGAACCACCGAGTCAGCTAATATTAGCTAGTTAGCTTAATGCTAGCAAAATACTGTAAAAAAGTACCTAAACTATCTCAGGTGTTAGCTGGCTAGTTACATATGATAGCTAATAAAACTAGCTAGTAAAAGCTAGTAAAACATTAACTAATTAATCTACATCAATCCGTAACTAGCGAGTTACCTAGCTTAAACTTGGTTTTCTTTGCATAGACAAGTCGAACACATACAGTGGCATATCTAAGAGCAGGAAACAGGAAAGAAGAAAGCTGACCGAGCTTCCACCGGCACCAAGCTTGCTCATCTGTTAATTGGAGCACAGAACAAAAAGGGGCGAGACTTAGGACGGGTCAATTAATATGAAGCTGTTTTCATCCATCTCTTAAAGAGATGCTTAACATCACTATACATGCTTTGTTTTTCTCATTATTCTTGGTGAGCCTGTGAAACAGCACGGCAAGCTGACAGCTGTTTGAGAGGTGGTAGCACAACTGTTATCATCTCCAGTGTCTTAAAGGTCTCATGTTTTGCCTATTTCAATCTTTAACTGAACACTAACTGATTCTACAAACGCTTGTTTGCCTGACTTATACCACACACCACGGTAACGTAATAAATAACCTGTTGGAATGCACATTTTGTGTGAAGGTAGGGGGTTTACCTGACAAATTGCATGTGCTTGTCAGTATCAGTTTTTATAATAGCCTCATCTGTATGTGCTAAACTTTATATTTCATGATTTATGTGAACACAGGGTGAGTAAGCAAGATGGAGGGAGTAACAGACTAATTGGAAACTGTATATGTGTGTCTTTGCGCGTGTGTGTGTGGTTTGTGCCTGATGGACTGCAGCTCCCGTTATAGCCCCAGAGCAGTGATTAGACTTGTCTGTGAGCTGATTAATATTCTCCAGAGACGCCGTGCGAGGTGAGGGAAACGATTATGGGATGGACAGATAATGGAAAGATAATGCCCCCATGGATCACACTGTCAGAACAGAGAAAGAGAGACAGAGAGAGAGACAGAGAGAGAGAGAGAGAGAGAGAGAGGGAGAGTGTGGGGAGGAGGGAAGGGAGAGGGATGCAGGTATGGAGAGCGGGCCGAGCAGAAAAACTTTGTTCAAAGAGTTTTAAGGGGCAGGGTGCAGGGATAAGAGAGAGGGGTGGAGGAAGAGAGGGAGACTGGAAAGAAGGGGAGGTAAGTGAGAGAGATTAAAGGTACCGTATGGCCAAAAGTATGTGGCTGTCCACATATTTTTTGTCTGGTTTTATGGGGACAAACTTGCACGGAGTAACAACTGGAATTGTGATTGTGAACCAGGTCTTATCACCGAGCATCAGTGGCCAACAGTGATGTGCAACTAAAAATGTTACCAATATTTAGTAATTGGTTACAGTTACTAGTTACTTCTCTTAAAAGTAACTGGTTTAACTGACTGTATGTGAAAGTATATAAGGAATGTAACTTTTGCATTACTTTTTAAAAGTCTGCCTTAATTCTCTTATCAGTGAGAAAGCTACATTTTTTGGGGGGGACAAGCATCAAATTTTTATCTATCTGTGTGACCATTACCACTGATAGGAGTTATTAGTACTCCTGACCACCAGAGGGCAGTGACAGATAGTGTTCCTACATGTAAGCCACACTTTTATATAATTTATACAGTAATTAATTTAGTAATTAATAATTGTACTGTCTAAAACAATAATTTTAAAATAGATAAACCTTTATTTAATCAGAAAAAAACAACTGAAAGCATCAATACAACACAAACACAAGACTAATTATTTACAACAATAAAGAAAAAGTACATTACACGGAGACAAGGCACGCAAATTTAAGAAAAACAGGAACATTCATTATGTGAAACATAATTCAACAGATGCTAAAACTGCTCTAAGGATAAAAATTTGTCCACCATTAGGGAGTCCCGAAGCTTGTTATATGTATAAGGAGCATAGATAAATGCAGGTTGCCCAGTTATGTATTCATAAATGGGATATTTTTTGCATAAAGGACTGAATATTTTGTGTTTCTTATGGACTGAATAATGAATTCTTAACACACATTGTTATTGTTTTGTGCATCTGTTCTTGTGTTTTTACATTCTCTAACCGTTGAAAAGCAAAGTGGGGTTGTTCGTCTCTTTTGCTGATTTTTTTAATTTATTTATCTTATCTAGTTTGTATGAGCACTTAAGTTAATTTACATTTAAGGCATACATCCGTTGTGTTGGATAACTTTGTGTGTGTGACTGGACAACTTTTTTCAGCTTATTCCCTGGCTGACACCCCAAAAATAAAACAAAAGATAAAAGTTGAATACAACAGCTAAGTGGTTAGCTGAGTAAAGCTATCTTTCCATCAGGAGACTCTGTACACAGCCACTGGTATTTTATTACCTTTTCATTTCAGAGCCTGTGTTCATGTCTGTCCGACCTTGTTCACTGGGAAGCTGCTGAGCCCAGTTCTGCTGCCCGTTAACCGCAGCTAACAGTTACTGTCAGCAACTTTAGCGACAACATAAGCTGCTAAAGCTATCTGTCCATCAGGTACCTCTGCAACAAGCACTAAAAACTTAGAGTTAAAACAGAGCAGCCAGAGAACAACAGAGGGGAAACTAGAAAATATTTACTCCACAAATATGATCCAGTGTCGCCAAAATTAGTGAATAAAGTTATAAAATTGTGCTTTTGTACAATGAAGCCCCTTGAAAGACTCCAGTGAATGAATCTGTTGTCCTTCCGTGTTCCGGTGGTGTTATAAGTGAACATTTTTGGACTGGAAATTTAGTAAATGCCTCAGAGTGCAGGATGAGTCATCAACAGTTTTTAACTGCTTTCCAGGAAAAGACAAACTCTGAAATAACATTAAAAATACCCAGGAATATCTACAAAGCAACTTTTGTCGTCAGTGATGGCCCAGATGCTGCTGTGTAGGTGACTTACAAAGCTACGCAGATAAAAACACTTGATGAAAACTTAAATGCAAACTTCACCATGATACTATTCTTTTCCCAAGGATAGGAGAATTCTCATTCTCATTTAATTTTTAAAAAAAAAGTCGAATTCTCCTATTAAAGCACGTTGTAAACGCCATATTTGTGTAGTTTGCCTATCAGTTACATACTGACACTCTCCTGTCAGGCTCCAGGAAGTGATCAACTTTTTCTGCATGTTTCCACGAAGATTGTCATTTCGTGATACAGTTAATTCTTGGCAGCATGACACCTGATTCTGTCCCCGGATCATTTTTTGCAGATGATTTCCACTCGTTTTCACTTGTCAGGAATGTATTACCTGTGACAGCAAAACAGATTACACAAGAAATTCCTGTAGGTTAAACCGTGCTCGCTAAACTGATCTGATGCTCTGAATACATAACTGTCAAGTCCTCAAATATAATACAACCCTTATTTTCTAAATGTAATTTCCAGAAAAAATCTATTTCTGGGCCGATACGGTGATGCCCAGGGTTTTAGAATTAGATGTTCAGCACGTTTGGGTGTAATGTTGGGGGTGTCCACATACTTTTAGCCATGTTGTGCAGAAAAGGATGCAGATGCAAAGAGAGAAAAAAGGAAAAAGAGGTGAGGTCGGAGAGGGAGTTGGGAGAGTGGGAGGATAGAACAGAAAAACAGGTAGAGAGGAGGTCAAGGGGAGACGAGGGGAGAGTGGGATAATGAAGGAGGAGTGCTGAAGAGCTGAGGAAGGTGAAAGTGAGAGAGGTAGAGAGAAAAAGTACGAAGACGAGGAGGAGAGGGAGCGGATGCAGCAGAGGAGTAAATCCAGTGTTTGGCGCGGTATAATCTATGCCAACATAATAATGTCAGCCACAAGCTGACAAACAGCAGGGCTGAGAGAACAGGGAGAGGGGGAGAAAAAGAGCGATGGAGTGAGAGACAGAAGAGGGGTGAGAGAGGTGAGACAAGGCCACATGGAGGAGGAAAGGGAGGAGGTAGGAACACGGCACTGAGAGACCAAAAAAATAAAAAAAAAACTTTAAAGGACTAGAGCAGCTTTTTGGGGGAGATCAGCTCTCTGGTCACTGTTCAGACCAGCCATTCAAATCTGTCTTGGATGATCCGATCACTGCCAAACAGCTAAAAATACATGTGTAAATGCATCAAAGACGTACTGAGAATCTGATCACCCAAACCACACACTGAAGTTGTCAGAAATGCGTGCAGGCACATAAGTCTAGAGTAGCGTGTGAACACATATGAGTTCACTGAAACACTGGACCATAATGACAAGATTCTGATCATTTTACAAACAACTAGGGTGAAAATGTTCATTTATGCCTCTTTCCAAATTAAAACACCTAATAAACGTAAACTGAAAGCTGTTCTTGAACCACTTAGATCACATGCATGGTTTTGGTCTCTTGAAATACCACTTTAGGCTAAATTGGCGTGTAAATGCATGTTTTTAAACATGGGCAAACCTGCTAAAATAGGTCATTGAACCAGAACGGTGAGAGTCACCTCATGTGTGCGCAGGAGAGCAGAGAAAAAGAAGTGTTTAAAATAGGGCTGTCAAAATTAACGCGTTAACGCGGATTAATCCATCATCATGATTAATCTGATTAAAAATTTTAACGCAATTAACGCATCTGCAGCGCAGAATGACTCAAAGTCCCTGGTCTTGTCCAAGTAGATTTACCATCGCGCATGCCGCCGCACATGCACAAATGGGTAGTTGATCCGGTAGTGGCATATATATAGATATGTATAATAAAGGCTAGATGTCTTAAGGCGGAGTCTCTAACGGCATCACCGGGTGGCCATCTTACCCCAGGCAAGCTCTCTGGCGGAGTCTGTGGTATGTGAATGAAGGTGAGTGATCTGCACAAATGTAAATACTCGTATCTTGCTGAAATCTTGACGGATTTACAAACGGTTTGGTTTCTTACAAACGTTATTAATGTGGCTACAATTCTGGATGTTTGACCGGAAGTGTGACATAATTATCCATAAGTGCAGTGTTACAACTACACCTCTGACATTTATAACAAACCAAACCGTTTGAAAATCGGTAGAAAATTGAGAAAGTTATGGTTATTTAAAAAGTACATGCACCACTACAACACAATGTTATGGAGCCAGCTGACTGTGGCAAGATGACCGCCAGTGCGGACGTGCGATTGCATTGGCCGGCAGCACGGAGGAGACATCTAGCCTTTATTATACATATCTATGTATATATTCCCTTCTTTCTTGAGTCTGTTTGCTCATGCAAAATGAAACGCGATTAATATAGATTAAAAATGAATGATATTTAATCGTGATTAATCGAAATTAATCCACAGTAACCCTGTGATTAATCTGATTAAAAATTTTAATCGTTTGACAGCACTAGTTTAAAAGTGTCTGTGTGTTCAGCTCCTAGTGCTTTTGTAGCTTCTAACTGAATCTCTGTGGTTTGAAGTTTAGTTTCTCTGCTTTGTTGCTGTTTTTACGTTTAGGTGTCTGCTTTGTTTTACTGTCTCAGGTTCGCTTTCAGCTGGACAGGAGTCGTGTTAAGTTGCTGCTGATGAAAAACAAACATTCCCTGATTTTGCTGCTTCATAATAAAAGCTTGTAGAAAACAAAATAACTTTAAGTGGGGAAAAGTTATAGGAAATAAGATGTTTATCCACCACTTGGACGTCAGACTAAAGGCGAGGACTTCGTCAGTAAATACACACCTACAGGAGAGTGTAAACTGGAACTGAGTCAAGTCGAGTCAAGCCGAGCAGCACATGTGTATGGAAAAGGAGTAATAGAGTCACAGTTACTGAGAGAGGCGTCAAGCCTTAATCACCTCCGCTGGAAAGAGGTGCAAATTAGCTTGTCCACTCAGGTGTCATGTATCCATCACTGCCGATCTGAGCCGGAGCCAATAAATACCCCTCTGAATACCACTACTGCAGAGCCATTTGATCCAGGAATGAATGAACCCTTTCCCACTGAAGGCAAAATCCAGATGTTGGTGCACTTTAGTGGGTTTTTTGTCCAGTGTAAAAGAGGTTAAAGGTAATACTTTTCTCCCCAACAATCAGAATCACTTTAAGTAATACTGGCATTGAGTAATAGAGGTTTACGCTGAAATAGAAAGTTTTTATTTCTGACTTTTTTCTTTTCTTTTCAAAATGCCTGCAGACTTATTTGCTGGAAAAAAAACAATGGGACACGGCCTTTAACTTTACCTAGTCCAAAGTTCAAATGTGATAACACATGTTCTAGTTTCAAAAACTGCATTTTGTCATTTTTGAGAGTTTATTGGATACAAAGCACCAGTCATCCTCAGAATTTATTCCAGTTGGCTCTGTCTTTAGATGAGAGAAGAGAGACAGGCAATGTGGACTCTCATTGGCTCTTGTGGGCTGTTGACAGGACACGGAGGCTCCTTATTGGCTCAAATGAGGTGTCAATCAAAAGGCCAGCCTGCAGCAGCCATCTTCAGCTGAAGGCATTTTTTTTCAGGTTGTCCATCCCATTCTTGTGAATCCAATATCTCATGAACTGATTAGATTTTAGTGGCCAAAGGTCAAAGGTTACTGTGACCTCACATTCATCCCATTATCGTGAACATTACATCTCAGGAATGCTTTGTGAGGGAATTTCTTCAAATCTGGCACGAATGTTCACTTGGACCAAAGGATGAACTGATCGCATTTTAGCGATTGAAGGTCAAGGCTCACTTGGCCCCACAAAACATGTTTTTGGCTGTAGCTCAAGAATTCATCCACCGCTCATAATAAAAGATCATTCAAATGTCTAGCAGGATAAAATGATGAAGTTCATATCCAGCTTCGCTATGACATCATAACATTCTGCAAAAACACTTGAACAGCACCCTGTTTGTACTTGAAGCTTCTAATCAGCCCTCTGTACTCTGTAAAAATGGTCTCTAAGTGAAGACAGCTTGTGTCTCAGTGGAATTTACTCATTGGTCATACATGTCAATACAGTGATAACTTTCATTTTGCTAAAAGAAATCCACGTAATACCTTTTATTAATCCACCAGTCTTCACTCCAATATTATACAAGTCTGGACAGACATTAACTGCGACTTGACTGGTTGGCAGCGGCATACAACTGACTGCAAGGCAGGAATTCTATCTTTTCTTCATGAAACAATGGTTATTCTACCACATTGTATGAAACCATCAGTATAACAGACACCCTCAATCAATCTCTTTCCTCAAAAATGAAATAAATCGTTTTTGCAAAGGGCCTATCTCAGTTTGAAGTCTTCTGTCTGAATTTTGGCACACGTGGATGTATTTGTGTATTGGGTGTATTATTGCTATGAGACAGGAATGACATTCCTGCCGCGACTGTTTCTGGAGATATGTGCGTATTCGCCCATAATTGTCTTTTCTTTCCACGGCTTCATAATTGACCTTTTGTGTGTGTCTAGCCATCTGTGTGACTCCAGCCCTCCAGTTTGAACATTTGTGTCTTTTTGGTGAAACTGTTCTCTCATTGTTCTCTCTCTCTCTCTCTCTCTGGTGCTCTCTAGTTCTGGCCCTTGCTCCATCACTGGTGCAAGAAAACGCTGGAATTTGAAACACGCAGTTTGTGCTTCCTGTGTTTTCCTCATGTTGCTAAGGTACAGTAGCACTTCCTGTCTCAGGGGTTGGAAAACACTGCTCCGATGCAAAACACACACGTGTGCCCAAACACACATACACGCACATGCCACTCGACACAAACATAATGTACTTTGGTGGTATATTGAACTAGCATACACATGTTAAAACTCGCCCGCCACACCAGCTTCCCTTCTACAAACCATAAAGATGTTGTGTAATCTATAGAGAAATTGATGTTGTCTGCAGATGTGGTAAACAAAACTGAGCTAAGTTCTTGACACTGCCAAAAAATCAGACCACTATGATACACTATCCGACCTTAACACTAGTTAAAGACACTTGTAAGAAGCAATGAAACTTAAAGAAAAGGGTTCTTTAAAAAATAGTTTATTGGTGTTCTTTTACAAAAAATAACATGAAAATACACAGAAAATGATGGGGACAGCAATAATATAGTCAAATCTGGCCAATACCTGATCCAATAAGGTCAGGCTGGTGGCTGATACCGATCCTATAGATCAGATGGATGCATTATTGATCGATATCTTTTTTTAATTCACAGTCCAAAGTGACCAAAATCAAAGTGACTTAATGACATCACCCACTGGATCGTGGACTACGATTTCTAAGCCTTGATTTTGGCATTGTGGGGACTGCTATTTCTACTGCCCCTTGGCATCTCATACTGATGCACGAGCTTCCATTTGGTGGTTGTATGAGACACTGAAAAAACGTGGTTAACACTGTGAAACGTCTGCAGTTTGAGTAGGTTTACGCAACAAAATGCCTTGCTAGAGTTAGGACAAGACCTTGTTTGGGGTTACAATAAGTATGTTAAGTTAGATGCATCAGGTGACATCACTAAAGCGTCTTGCAAGACCAAAGTCACATGATGCATGTAATGCTATGTACAACTTTTAATAATGTTTTGATTTCACATGGGACATGAACCCTGGTTTCCTGGGTGAAAGTCCTGTGTTTGTTTGAGCCACCCATCCACCCCAGCTCCTCCATGTGTGGACGTTCTTCCTCTTTAAACTATGACGACAGGCTGCTATGTCTCATACAGCTGTGGGGGGGGTTGTATTCAAGTCACTGAAAGCCAAGTGCATGTCTTGCAGCCACCAGTGGATACCGTGTGAGTCTCCCAGGGCCGGTGACAAAATGTTGACATTTGATGATCTGGGAATGAGACTGAGCTGCCAGAGCATGAGCGGTACTGACGATAGCGTGGAGCTGGTGGGTGATGTAATGTGATGCTTAGTTTTGGCTCGTCCATTCAATGGGAAAAAATGGCGGCCTGTCTGGCCACAGAGTTTCTCATATTACAGCTTAACAGTCCACTAAAATATGTTTCTGAGAACATTTTAGGCAAGAAATAGGCAATGCGGCAACAGAATCTTGATTTATATTTGATCATTAGTCTTTAGTGTTATAGTTTTGTGAGCTCTGTGTGTTGTGCTGAATGGACTCACTGAGAAGTCAATCACAAGGTAGTCGCGCTCTGGAGCCTCGCCTGCTTTATTATCAGTTTCACTCTAATGGATCCATAAAATCAAGCTGTATAGAAGAGGACTTGAAACTAATGACTGAAACCATAAACTCATTGGAAAACTGTTTACTAAGGTAATAAACCAACTGAGAAGTGAGGTCATTTTGCCATGAGACTTTGTGCAGTTTAAGTTCTTTTTGAAACAAGTGAAGATGCCCCCTGCTGGCAATTGGTTTCACCGTTCAGACCCAGAAGCTCAATCCACTATTTAAGGGGATAGTTCACCCAAAAATGAAAATTCAGTCATTATCTAATCACCCTCATGCCCATTGGGGGTCTGGTTTAGGTTTTTAGTCCACAAAACACTGCTGGAGTTTCACAGGAAAATAGAGTTGCTGAATCTCCCAAACAATGGAAGTGAATAGTGACCAGTTTTCACATGTAAAAAGAACAAAACAAAAAAACCCCCAACAGAATAAAAACATAAAATGCTTCATAACTGCTTGTCTGTTGTAATCCAAGTCTCACAAAGCCCAAACATGCTAAGCCGACTAATAAATGGTTATTAATACCATGTTTTTAGCCTGAATCTTCACTGTAGATCCTTGTAGCTTGGAACCACGTTCACGTGCACGTGCACATGCACACTATCTGAACTGGGTGCGTGTGTTGTGACAGTGTGCATATGGCACGTCAGAACTTTAGGAGACTTGGATTACACCAGATAAGCAGTATGGAGGCATTTTATGTTTGTTTTCCAGTTGTTTTTTTTACATTTGAAAACTGGTCCCCATTGACTTCCATTGTTTGGGAGATTCTGCAACACTGTTTTCCTCTAAAACTCCAGCAGCGTTTTTGCAGACTAACAAAATAAACCTGACCCTCAATCAGCATGAGGGTAAGTAGATAATGACTGAATTTTCATTTTTGGGTGAACTATCCCTTTAATATACAGTCTATGGTAGTGACAAACCTCGAGAGATTCAGTACCCAACTCTGCATTTTGGTTTCACTCAGTTTCAAGCAAATTAAGGCTCTGCCAAACAAATATACTTAACCTTCTTAGCCCCAAATGGCAGAGAAAGTGAGGCTACAAGCTGATGAAGAAAGTGGAATATTTCCTGTGGACGAAAACCAAAACAGAGCTGAAAGGAGAGTTCATACTGGACTATTCATCAAGTGGACAGACTAACTAATGCAACAATGCTTATATTGTGTATAGTATATGTTTGATGTGTAAAATGGGCAACTGTTGGCCAACACAACTTTATTAGGTGATAATATGTCAGGTTATTGCGGAAAATGCCACAGGGCAATGACAAATTACAGCGCTAATGCAATTAATTTTTATGACTTGTTGCTTCTTCACTGGAAAATCAAGACCAGTTAACTTGAATTTGTTTGATAATAATCTTATATGAATGGTGGTTGCCATAAAATAAGATAATATGACTTTCTTGGATTGCCCTTTTTGGACTGCTTTTTGGACTGCTCTCTCCTTTTCACAAACATTAAAAGTGTCCTTGTTTTGTTTTCTCTCCTTCTCAACAGTCACACCAGGTTTGTGACCCCATCTTGGTCACAATGGGAGACTGAAATACAGTCCTGCTGTCACTTTGTCAGACTCATCTCTCTCTCTGTCTCTGGCCCTGACAGCCTGTGACAGTACGGAGGGGGACACACACGAAGTCACACACAGGCTCACATTCTTTGAGTCTTAGTCACTTGCTCACAGAAAATGCCATTGTCAACATCCAGAGAAGCAGACAGGAGGGGGGGGAGCGGTGGTACTGCTGCAGCAGGGGGGTTAAAAGAAGGAGAGGATGTTGAGTGTTGACTTGTGACTTTCTGAAAAGGCTGTCGTCGTATTTCTCGGCTGTCAGCGAAAGAGAGAGGTAGAGAGATAACAACTGAAAAGCGACTGAAAAGGGCTGATAAAGTCTAGTGGTGAAGTGTTAAATGGCTGATGATCTGTTTGAAATTTGGCATTTGTATGATTTAGAAATTTTCATTTTTTTAGTTCATGTTTGGGATGGGAAATAGCAACTTCACAGCAGATATTCTGTGTAGAAAATGACCTGTTAGATATTTAGCATAATTGTGCGTTAATCCACCTGGTGAGGATGCCTAATAGCGGGTGAAAAGAAAAGGCTGACAACAACCATGAGAAAAATGGAGCAAACTTAAAAAGACAGTTAATAACATACTCAAATACACAATAAACTGAAGATACCCTGTACACAGCAGTGTCCTTCTCTCCCAGGTGCCAGCTGGTGCTGGGTAAACCACAGAGAACCAAAAAATCAAAGTTCCAGTGAACACCAGGATACTTGGATTAGCACGGCTGGATTATCAGATTCAACACATCCTCACACCTAGCAAGCTATCAAGTTTAGAGGTTGATTGTTAATGACTCACAAATTGATATATTACGGGTGGAGAGTACTGGCAGCAACAGGCTTACCAGACCAGATGTGCCGTCACTCGTGTGATAGATATCATGTCCATAACGGAAGTTTAAGTCATTCAAAACTTAAAATTACTTGATGTTTACTATTTGTTTCACACAGGACTCAAACCCCGGTCTCCTGGGTGAAAGATGGTTGTTTAAGTCATAAATCCAGATGCAGACTTTCTTGCTCCTTATGCTTCTCCTGTCATACTTACTACATCCAATAGGGAGCACCGCCCAATAATAAACAGACACATCAGTCGGAATAAGGTGTTTGCACTAATGACCAGCATGCACGTTTTTCTGGTGAGGACAA